>SZWC01005588.1:24476-49525 GCA_023375785.1 Penium margaritaceum
GAGTGGTTGCAAGTGGTTGCGAGTGGTTGCAAGTGATTGCGAGTGGTTGTGAGTGCTTGCGAGTGGTTGGGTGTGGATACGAGTGGTTACGAGTGGTTGCGAGTGGTTGGGAGATGTTGCGAGTGGATGCGAGTGGTAGCGAGTGGTTGCGAGTGGATTCCAATGGTTGAAAGTCGTTGCAGGTGATTGCAAGTGATTGCAAGTGGTTGCAAGTGGCTGTGAGTGGTTGCGAGTAGTTGCGAGTGGTTGCGAGTGGTTCCGAGTGGTTGTGAGTGGTTGCAAGTGGTTGCAAGTGGTTGTGATCTGTTACGAGCGATTGCCAGTGGTTGCAAGTGGTTGCGAGTGGTTGCGATTGGTTGGGAGTGTTTGTGAGTGGTTGCAAGTGGTTACCAGTGGTTGCAAGTGGATGCGAGTGGTTACGAGTGGTTGCAAGTGGTTGCGAGTGGTTGCGAGTGGTTCCGAGTGGTCGCGAGTGGTTGGGATTGGTTGCGAGTGGTTGTGAGTGGTTGCAAGTGGTTAAGAGTGGTTGCGAGTGGCTGCGAGTGGTTGCGAGTGGTTGCGAGTGGTTGCAAGTGGTTGCAAGTGGTTACAAATGGTTACGAGTGGTTGCAAGTGGTTACGGGTGGTTGCGAGTGGTTGCGAGTGGTTGCGAGTGATTGCGAGTGGTTGCGAGTGGTTGCGAGTGGTTGCGAGCGGTTGCTAGTGGTTGCGAGTGGTTACGAGTGGTTGCGAGTGGTTGCGAGTGGTTGTGAGTGGTTGCGTATGGTTGCGAGTGGTTGCAAGTGGTTGCGAGTGGTTACGAGTGGTTGTGAGTGGTTGCCAGTGGTTGCGATCGGTTGCTAGTGGTTGCGAGTGGTTACGAGTGGTTGCAAGTGGTTGCGAGTGGTTGTGAGTGGTTGCGAGTGGTTGTGAGTGGTTGCAAGTGATTGCGAGTTGTTGCGAGTGGTTGCACGTAGTTGCGAGTGGTTACGAGTAATTGCAAGTGGTTTCGAGTGGTTGAGAGTGGTTGTCACTGATTGCCAGTGGTTGTGTGTGGTTGCGAGTGGTTGTAAGTGGTTGCGAGTGGTTGCCAGTTGGTGCGAGTGGGTGTGAGTGGTTGTGAGTGGGTACGAGTGGTTGCGAGTGGTTGCGAGTGGTTGCGAGTGGTTGCGACTGGTTTCCAATGGTTGTGAGTGATTGCAAGTGATTGCAAGTGGTTTCGAGCGATTGCAAGTGGTTGCGAGTGGTTGTGAGTGATTGCAAGTGGTTGCGAGTGGTTGCGAGTGGCTGCGAGTGGTTGCGAGTCGTTGCGAGCGGTTGCAAGTGGTTGCGAGTGGTTGCAAGTGGTTGCGAGTGGTTGGGAGTGGTTGCAAGGGATTGCGAGTGTGTGCGACTGGTTGCCAGTGGTTGCAACTGGTTGCGACTGGTTGCAAGTGGTTGCGAGTGGTTGCAAGTGGTTGCAAGTGGTTGCGAGTGGGTGCGAGTGGTTGCGAGTGGTTGCGAGTGGTTGCAAGTGGTTGTGAGTGGTTGCGAGTGGTTGCGAGTAGTTGCGAGTGGTTGCAAGTGGTTGCAAGTGGTTGTGAGTGGTTGCAAGTGGTTGTAAATAGTTACAGGTGGTTTTGTGTGGTTGCAAGTGGTTGTGAGTGGTATCGAGTGGTTACAAGTGGTTGCGAATGATTGCAAGTGGTTGCGAGTGGTTGTAAATGGTTGGAAATGGTTGCCAGTGGTTTTGTGTGGTTGCGAGTGGTTGCGAGTGGTTGCGAATGGTTGCGAATGGTTCCGCATGGTTTTGAGTAGATGCGAGTGGTTGCCAGTGGTTGCGAGTGGTTGCGAGTAGTTGCGAGTAGTTGCAAGTGGTTGCGAGTGGTTACGAGTGGTTGCGAGTGGTTGCGAGTGGTTACGTGTGGTTGTGAGTGGTTTCAAGTGGTTGCGAGTGGTTGCAAGTAGTTGCGAGTAGTTGCGAGTGGTTGCTAGTGGTCGCGAGTGGTTGTGAGTGGTTGCGAGTGGTTGCAAGTGGTTGCGAGTATTTACCAGTGGATGCGAGTTGTTGAGAGTTGTTACGAGTGGTTGCGAGTGGTTGTGAGTTCTTACGAGTGGTTGTGAGTGGTTGTGAGTAGTTGTGAGTGGTTATGAGTCGATGTGAGTTGTTCCGAGAGGTTGCGAGCGGTTGCAAGTGGTTGCGAGTGGTTGCGAGTTGTTGCGAGTGGTTACAAATGGCTGTGAGTGGTTGCGAGTGATTGCAAGTGGTTGCGAGTGGTTGTGAGTGGTTGCGAGTGGTTGCGAGTGGTTGCGAGTGGTTGTGAGTGATTGCAAGTGGTTGTGAGTAGTTGCGAGTGGTTGCGAGTGATTGCAAGTGGTTGCGAGTGGTTGCGAGGGGTTGCGAGTGGTTGTGAGTGGTTGCAAGTGGTTGCGAGTGATTACGAGTGCTTGCAAGTGCTGGCAAGTGCTTGCAAGTGGTTGCGAGTGGTTGTAAGTGGTTGCAAGTGGTTGCGAGTGGTTGCAAGTAGTTGCGAGTAGTTGCGAGTGGTTGCGAGTGATTGCAAGTGGTTGCGAGTGGTTGCGAGGGGTTGCGAGTGGTTGTGAGTGGTTGCAAGTGGTTGCGAGTGATTACGAGTGCTTGCAAGTGCTGGCAAGTGCTTGCAAGTGGTTGCGAGTGGTTGTAAGTGGTTGCAAGTGGTTGCGAGTGGTTGCAAGTAGTTGCGAGTAGTTGCGAGTGGTTGCGAGTGATTGCAAGTGGTTGCGAGTGGTTGCGAGGGGTTGCGAGTGGTTGTGAGTGGTTGCAAGTGGTTGCGAGTGATTACGAGTGCTTGCAAGTGCTGGCAAGTGCTTGCAAGTGGTTGCGAGTGGTTGTAAGTGGTTGCAAGTGGTTGCGAGTGGTTGCAAGTAGTTGCGAGTAGTTGCGAGTGGTTGCGAGTGATTGCAAGTGGTTGCGAGTGGTTGCGAGGGGTTGCGAGTGGTTGTGAGTGGTTGCAAGTGGTTGCGAGTGATTACGAGTGCTTGCAAGTGCTGGCAAGTGCTTGCAAGTGGTTGCGAGTGGTTGTAAGTGGTTGCAAGTGGTTGCGAGTGGTTGCGAGTGGTTGTGACTGGTTGGGAGTGGTTATGAGTGGTTGCGAGTGGTTACGAGTGGTTGCGAGTGGTTGCGAGTGGTTGTGAGTGATTGCAAGTGGTTGTGAGTAGTTGCGAGTGGTTGCGAGTGGTTGCGAGTGGGTGTGAGTGGTTGCGAGTGGTTGCAAGTGGTGGCAAGTGGTTACAAATGGTTATGAGTGGTTGGGAGTGGTTATTAGTGGTTGCGAGTGGTGGCAAGTGATTGGAAGTGGTTGCAAATGGTTGCAAGTGGTTGTGAGTTGTTTTGTGTGGTTGCAAATGGTTGCGAGAAGTTGTGAATGGTTGCGAGTGAATGCAAGTGGATGCGAGTGGTTGCAATTGGTTGCGTATGGCTGCGAGTGGTTGTAAGTGGTTGCGAGTGGTTGCGAGTGGATGCGAGTGGTTGCGATTGGTTGGGAGGGGTTGGGAGTTGTTGCGAGTGGTTACGAGTGGTTCCAAGTGGTTGCGAGTGGTTTCAAGTGGTTGCAAGTGGTTGCGAGTGGTTGTGAGTTGTTGCGAGTGGTTGTGAGTTGTTAGCAGTGGTTGCGAGTGGTTGCAAGTGGTTGCGAGTGCTTGTGAGTGGTTGCGAGTGGTTGCAAGTGATTCTGAGTTGTTGTGATTGGATGCAAGCGGTTGCGAGTGGTTGCAAGTGGTTGCGAGTGGTTACGAGTGGTTGCGATTGGTTACGAGTGGTTGCGATTGGTTTCCAGTGGTGGTTGCCAGTGGTTGTGAGTGGTTATGAGTGGTTGCAAGTGGTTGCGAGTGGTTGCCAGTGGTTGCGAGTGGTAGTGAATGGTTGAGAGTGGTTGTGAGTGGTTGCGAGTGGTTGCGTATTGTTGCGAGTGGTTGTGTGTCGTTGTGAGTGGTTGGGAGTGGTTAAGAGTGGTTGCGAGACGTTGCAAGATGTTGCGAGTGGTTGCGAGTAGTTGCGAGTGGTTTCTAGTAGTTGTGAGTGGTTGAAAGTGATTGCAAGCTGTTGCAAGTGGTTGGGAGTGGTTGCCAGTGGTTGCAAGTGCTTGTGAGTAGTTGCGAGTTGCTGCGAGTGGTTGCGAGAGGTTGCGAGTGGTTGCGAGTAGTTACGAGTGGTTGCAAGTGGTTGTGAGTTGTTGCTTGTGATTGCGAGTGGATTCGAGTGGTTGCAAGTCGTTGCGAGCGGTTGCAAGTGGTTGCGAGCGGTTGCGACTTGTTGGGAGCGATTGGGAGTGTTTGCGAGTGGTTTCAAGTGGTTACCAGGGGTTGCAAGTGGGTGCAAGAGGTTGCGAGTGGTTGCAAGTGTTGCATGTGGTTGCAAGTAGTTACAAGTGGTTACGAGTGGTTGCGAGTGGTTACGAGTGGTTGCGAGTGGTTGCGAGTGGTTGCGAGTGGTTGGAAATGGTTGCAAGTAGTTGCGAGTTGTTTTGTGTGGTTGCAAGTGGTTGCGAGTGGTTGTGAGTGGTTGTGAGTGGTTGCGAGTGGCTGTGAGTGGTTGCAACTGGTTGTGAGTGGTTACAAGTGGTTGCGAGTGGTTACGATTGGTTGCGAGTGGTTGCGAGTGGTTGCGAGGGGTTGCGAGTGGTTGCGAGTGGTTGCGAGTGAATGCCAGTGGTTGCAAGAGGTTGCAAGTGGTTGTGAGTGGTTGCGAGTGGTTGCGAGTGGTTACGAGTGGTTGCGAGGTATTGCGAGTGGTTGCGAGTGGTTGCGAGTGGTTACGAGTGGTTGCGAGGTATTGCGAGTGGTTGCGAGTGGTTGCGAGTGGTTACGAGTGGTTGCGAGGTATTGCGAGTGGTTGCGAGTGGTTGCGAGTGGTTACGAGTGGTTGCGAGGTATTGCGAGTGGTTGCGAGTGGTTGCGAGTGGTTACGAGTGGTTGCGAGGTATTGCGAGTGGTTGCGAGTGGTTGCGAGTGGTTACGAGTGGTTGCGAGGTATTGCGAGTGGTTGCGAGTGGTTGCGAGTGGTTACGAGTGGTTGCGAGGTATTGCGAGTGGTTGCGAGTGGTTGCGAGTGGTTACGAGTGGTTGCGAGGTATTGCGAGTGGTTGCGAGTGGTTGCGAGTGGTTACGAGTGGTTGCGAGGTATTGCGAGTGGTTGCGAGTGGTTGCGAGTGGTTACGAGTGGTTGCGAGGTATTGCGAGTGGTTGCGAGTGGTTGCGAGTGGTTACGAGTGGTTGCGAGGTATTGCGAGTGGTTGCGAGTGGTTGCGAGTGGTTACGAGTGGTTGCGAGGTATTGCGAGTGGTTGCGAGTGGTTGCGAGTGGTTACGAGTGGTTGCGAGGTATTGCGAGTGGTTGCGAGTGGTTGCGAGTGGTTACGAGTGGTTGCGAGGTATTGCGAGTGGTTGCGAGTGGTTGCGAGTGGTTACGAGTGGTTGCGAGGTATTGCGAGTGGTTGCGAGTGGTTGCGAGTGGTTACGAGTGGTTGCGAGGTATTGCGAGTGGTTGCGAGTGGTTGCGAGTGGTTACGAGTGGTTGCGAGGTATTGCGAGTGGTTGCGAGTGGTTGCGAGTGGTTACGAGTGGTTGCGAGGTATTGCGAGTGGTTGCGAGTGGTTGCGAGTGGTTACGAGTGGTTGCGAGGTATTGCGAGTGGTTGCGAGTGGTTGCGAGTGGTTACGAGTGGTTGCGAGGTATTGCGAGTGGTTGCGAGTGGTTGCGAGTGGTTACGAGTGGTTGTGAGTGGTTGCGAGTGGTTGCGAGTGGTTACAAGTGGTTGCGAGTGGTTGCGAGTGGCTACGAGTGGTTGCGAGTGGTTGCAAGTAATTGCAAGTTATTGCGAGTGGTTGCAAGTGGTTGCAAGAGGTTGCGAGTGGTTTTGAGTGGTTGCGAGTAGTTGCGAGTGGTTGCGAGTGGTTGCATGTGGTTGTGAGTGGTTTTGAGTGGTTGCAAGTGGTTGCAAGTTGTTACAAGTGGTTACGAGTGGTTGCATGTGGTTACGAGTCGTTGCGAGTGGTTACAAGTGGTTGTGAGTGGTTGGGAGTGGTTGAGAGTGGTTGTGAGTGGTTGCTAGTGGTTGCGAGTGGATGCAAATGGTTGCAAGTGATTGCGAGTGGTTTTGTGTGATTGCGAGTGGTTGCGATTGGTTGCGAGTGGTTGCGACTGGTTGTGAGTGGTTGCTAGTGGTTGCGAGTGGATGCAAATGGTTGCAAGTGATTGCGAGTGGTTTTGTGTGATTGCGAGTGGTTGCGATTGGTTGCGAGTGGTTGCGACTGGTTGTGTATGGTTGCGAGTGGTTGCAAGTGGTTGCGAGTGGTTGCGAGTGGTTGTGAGTGGTTGTGAGTGGTTGTCAGTGGCTGCGAGTAGTTGCGAGTGGTTACGAGTGGTTGCAAGTGGTTGCGAGTGGTTGTGAGTGGTTGGGAGTGGTTGCGAGTGGTTGCAAGTGATCGCGAGTTGTTGCAAGTGGTTGTATGTTGTTGCGAGTGGTTGCACGTGGTTGCGAGTGGTTACGAGTCATTGCAAGTGGTTACGAGTGATTGAGAGTGGTTGCCAGTGGTTGCGAGTGGTTCTGAGTGTTTGCGAGTGGTTGTAAGTGGTTGCTAGTCGTTGCGAGTGGGTGTGAGTGGTTGCGAGTGGTTGTAAGTGGTTACGAGTGGTTGCGAGTGGTTGCAACTGGTTTCCAGTGGTTGCGAGTGGTTGCAAGTGATTGCAAGTGGTTGTGAGTGGTTGCGAGTGGTTACGAGTGGTTGTGAGTGGTTGCAAGTGGTTGCAAGTGGTTGTGAGTGGCTGCAAGTGGTTGCAAGTCATTGCGAGCGGTTGCAAGTGGTCGCGAGTGGTTGCGAGTGGTTGCGAGTGGACTCGAGTTGTTGCGAGTGATTGCGTGTGGTTGCGAGTGGTTGCGAGTGGTTGCGAGTGGACTCGAGTTGTTGCGAGTGATTGCGTGTGGTTGCGAGTGGTTGCGAGTGGTTGCGAGTGGACTCGAGTTGTTGCGAGTGATTGCGTGTGGTTGCGAGTGGTTGCGAGTGGTTGCGAGTGGACTCGAGTTGTTGCGAGTGATTGCGTGTGGTTGCGAGTGGTTGCGAGTGGTTGCGAGTGGACTCGAGTTGTTGCGAGTGATTGCGTGTGGTTGCGAGTGGTTGCGAGTGGTTGCGAGTGGACTCGAGTTGTTGCGAGTGATTGCGTGTGGTTGCGAGTGGTTGCGAGTGGTTGCGAGTGGACTCGAGTTGTTGCGAGTGATTGCGTGTGGTTGCGAGTGGTTGCGAGTGGTTGCGAGTGGACTCGAGTTGTTGCGAGTGATTGCGTGTGGTTGCGAGTGGTTGCGAGTGGTTGCGAGTGGACTCGAGTTGTTGCGAGTGATTGCGTGTGGTTGCGAGTGGTTGCGAGTGGTTGCGAGTGGACTCGAGTTGTTGCGAGTGATTGCGTGTGGTTGCGAGTGGTTGCGAGTGGTTGCGAGTGGACTCGAGTTGTTGCGAGTGATTGCGTGTGGTTGCGAGTGGTTGCGAGTGGTTGCGAGTGGACTCGAGTTGTTGCGAGTGATTGCGTGTGGTTGCGAGTGGTTGCGAGTGGTTGCGAGTGGACTCGAGTTGTTGCGAGTGATTGCGTGTGGTTGCGAGTGGTTGCGAGTGGTTGCGAGTGGACTCGAGTTGTTGCGAGTGATTGCGTGTGGTTGCGAGTGGTTGCGAGTGGTTGCGAGTGGACTCGAGTTGTTGCGAGTGATTGCGTGTGGTTGCGAGTGGTTGCGAGTGGTTGCGAGTGGACTCGAGTTGTTGCGAGTGATTGCGTGTGGTTGCGAGTGGTTGCGAGTGGTTGCGAGTGGACTCGAGTTGTTGCGAGTGATTGCGTGTGGTTGCGAGTGGTTGCGAGTGGTTGCGAGTGGACTCGAGTTGTTGCGAGTGATTGCGTGTGGTTGCGAGTGGTTGCGAGTGGTTGCGAGTGGACTCGAGTTGTTGCGAGTGATTGCGTGTGGTTGCGAGTGGTTGCGAGTGGTTGCGAGTGGACTCGAGTTGTTGCGAGTGATTGCGTGTGGTTGCGAGTGGTTGCGAGTGGTTGCGAGTGGACTCGAGTTGTTGCGAGTGATTGCGTGTGGTTGCGAGTGGTTGCGAGTGGTTGCGAGTGGACTCGAGTTGTTGCGAGTGATTGCGTGTGGTTGCGAGTGGTTGCGAGTGGTTGCGAGTGGACTCGAGTTGTTGCGAGTGATTGCGTGTGGTTGCGAGTGGTTGCGAGTGGTTGCGAGTGGACTCGAGTTGTTGCGAGTGATTGCGTGTGGTTGCGAGTGGTTGCGAGTGGTTGCGAGTGGACTCGAGTTGTTGCGAGTGATTGCGTGTGGTTGCGAGTGGTTGCGAGTGGTTGCGAGTGGACTCGAGTTGTTGCGAGTGATTGCGTGTGGTTGCGAGTGGTTGCGAGTGGTTGCGAGTGGACTCGAGTTGTTGCGAGTGATTGCGTGTGGTTGCGAGTGGTTGCGAGTGGTTGCGAGTGGACTCGAGTTGTTGCGAGTGATTGCGTGTGGTTGCGAGTGGTTGCGAGTGGTTGCGAGTGGACTCGAGTTGTTGCGAGTGATTGCGTGTGGTTGCGAGTGGTTGCGAGTGGTTGCGAGTGGACTCGAGTTGTTGCGAGTGATTGCGTGTGGTTGCGAGTGGTTGCGAGTGGTTGCGAGTGGACTCGAGTTGTTGCGAGTGATTGCGTGTGGTTGCGAGTGGTTGCGAGTGGTTGCGAGTGGACTCGAGTTGTTGCGAGTGATTGCGTGTGGTTGCGAGTGGTTGCGAGTGGTTGCGAGTGGACTCGAGTTGTTGCGAGTGATTGCGTGTGGTTGCGAGTGGTTGCGAGTGGTTGCGAGTGGACTCGAGTTGTTGCGAGTGATTGCGTGTGGTTGCGAGTGGTTGCGAGTGGTTGCGAGTGGACTCGAGTTGTTGCGAGTGATTGCGTGTGGTTGCGAGTGGTTGCGAGTGGTTGCGAGTGGACTCGAGTTGTTGCGAGTGATTGCGTGTGGTTGCGAGTGGTTGCGAGTGGTTGCGAGTGGACTCGAGTTGTTGCGAGTGATTGCGTGTGGTTGCGAGTGGTTGCGAGTGGTTGCGAGTGGACTCGAGTTGTTGCGAGTGATTGCGTGTGGTTGCGAGTGGTTGCGAGTGGTTGCGAGTGGACTCGAGTTGTTGCGAGTGATTGCGTGTGGTTGCGAGTGGTTGCGAGTGGTTGCGAGTGGTTACGAGTGGTTGCGAGTGGTTGCGAGTGGTTGCCAGTGGTTGCGAGTGGTTGCGCGTAGTTTGGATTGCTTCCGAGTGGTTGCGAGAGGTTGCGAGTGGTTGCGAGTGGTTACGAGTGGTTGCGAGTGGTTGTGAGTTGTTGCGACTGGTTGCGAGTGGTTTTGAGTGGTTGCGAGTCGTTTCGAGTGGTTACAAGTGGTTGCGAGTATTGCAAGTGGTTTCGAGTGGTTGGGAGTGGTTGCGAGTGGTTGCGAGTGGTAATTATTGGTTGCAAGTAATTGCGAGTGGTTGCGAGTGCTTGTAAGTGGTTGTGAGTGGTTGCAAGTGGTTGCGAGTGGTTGTGACTGGTTGCGAGTGGTTACGAGTGGTTGCGAGTGGTTGCGAGCGGTTGCGAGTGGTTGCGATTGATTGCGAGTGGTTGTGATTGGTTGCGAGTGGTTGCGAGTGGTTGTGAGTGGTTGCGAGTGGCTCCAAGTAGTGGAAAGTGGTTACAAGTGGTTACGAGTGGTTGCGAGTGGTTACGAGTGGTTACGAGTAGTTGCGAGTGGTTGCGAGTGGTTGCGAGTGGTTACGAGTAGTTGCGAGTGGTTGCGAGTGGTTGCGAGTGGTTACGAGTAGTTGCGAGTGGTTGCGAGTGGTTGCGAGTGGTTACGAGTAGTTGCGAGTGGTTGCGAGTGGTTGCGAGTGGTTACGAGTAGTTGCGAGTGGTTGCGAGTGGTTGCGAGTGGTTACGAGTAGTTGCGAGTGGTTGCGAGTGGTTGCGAGTGGTTACGAGTAGTTGCGAGTGGTTGCGAGTGGTTGCGAGTGGTTACGAGTAGTTGCGAGTGGTTGCGAGTGGTTGCGAGTGGTTACGAGTAGTTGCGAGTGGTTGCGAGTGGTTGCGAGTGGTTACGAGTAGTTGCGAGTGGTTGCGAGTGGTTGCGAGTGGTTACGAGTAGTTGCGAGTGGTTGCGAGTGGTTGCGAGTGGTTACGAGTAGTTGCGAGTGGTTGCGAGTGGTTGCGAGTGGTTACGAGTAGTTGCGAGTGGTTGCGAGTGGTTGCGAGTGGTTACGAGTAGTTGCGAGTGGTTGCGAGTGGTTGCGAGTGGTTACGAGTAGTTGCGAGTGGTTGCGAGTGGTTGCGAGTGGTTACGAGTAGTTGCGAGTGGTTGCGAGTGGTTGCGAGTGGTTACGAGTAGTTGCGAGTGGTTGCGAGTGGTTGCGAGTGGTTACGAGTAGTTGCGAGTGGTTGCGAGTGGTTGCGAGTGGTTACGAGTAGTTGCGAGTGGTTGCGAGTGGTTGCGAGTGGTTACGAGTAGTTGCGAGTGGTTGCGAGTGGTTGCGAGTGGTTACGAGTAGTTGCGAGTGGTTGCGAGTGGTTGCGAGTGGTTACGAGTAGTTGCGAGTGGTTGCGAGTGGTTGCGAGTGGTTACGAGTAGTTGCGAGTGGTTGCGAGTGGTTGCGAGTGGTTACGAGTAGTTGCGAGTGGTTGCGAGTGGTTGCGAGTGGTTACGAGTAGTTGCGAGTGGTTGCGAGTGGTTGCGAGTGGTTACGAGTAGTTGCGAGTGGTTGCGAGTGGTTGCGAGTGGTTACGAGTAGTTGCGAGTGGTTGCGAGTGGTTGCGAGTGGTTACGAGTAGTTGCGAGTGGTTGCGAGTGGTTGCGAGTGGTTACGAGTAGTTGCGAGTGGTTGCGAGTGGTTGCGAGTGGTTACGAGTAGTTGCGAGTGGTTGCGAGTGGTTGCGAGTGGTTACGAGTAGTTGCGAGTGGTTGCGAGTGGTTGCGAGTGGTTACGAGTAGTTGCGAGTGGTTGCGAGTGGTTGCGAGTGGTTACGAGTAGTTGCGAGTGGTTGCGAGTGGTTGCGAGTGGTTACGAGTAGTTGCGAGTGGTTGCGAGTGGTTGCGAGTGGTTACGAGTAGTTGCGAGTGGTTGCGAGTGGTTGCGAGTGGTTACGAGTAGTTGCGAGTGGTTGCGAGTGGTTGCGAGTGGTTACGAGTAGTTGCGAGTGGTTGCGAGTGGTTGCGAGTGGTTGCGAGCGGTTGCGAGTGGTTGCGAGTGGTTGCAAGTGGTTACAAGTGGTTACAAGTGGTTACGAGTGGTTGCGAGTGGTTACGAGTGGTTACGAGTAGTTGCGAGTGGTTGCGAGTGGTTGAGAGTGGTTGCAGGTGGTTGCGAATGATTTCAAGTAGATGCAAGCTGGTTTGTGTGGTTGCGAGTGGTTGCGAGTGGACTCCAGTTGTTGCAAGTGATTGCATGTGGTTGCGAGTGGTTGCGAGTGGTTGCCAGTGGTTGCGATTGGTTGCGCGTAGTTTGGATTTCTTCCGAGTGGTTGAGAGATGTTGCGAGTGGTTGCGAGTGGTTACGAGTGGTTGCGAGTGGTTGTGAGTTGTTGCGACTGGTTGCGAGTGGTTTTGAGTGGTTGCGAGTTGTTCGAGTGGTTGCAAGTGGTTGCGAGTATTGCAAGTGGTTGCGAGTGGTTGGGAGTGGTTGCGAGTGGTTGCGAGTGGTAATTATTGGTTGCAAGTAATTGCGAGTGGTTGCGAGTGGTTGCAAGTGGTTGTGAGTGGTTGCAAGTGGTTGCAAGTGGTTGTGACTGGTTGCGAGTGGTTGCGAGCGGTTGCGAGTGGTCGCGATTGATTGCGAGTGGTTGTGATTGGTTGCGAGTGGTTGCGAGTTGTTGTGAGTGGTTGCGAGTGGTTCCAAGTAGTGGAAAGTGGTTACAAGTGGTTACGAGTGGTTGCGAGTGGGTGCGAGTGGTTGCGAGTGGATGCGAACGGTGCGAGTGGTTGCGAGGTGTTGCGAGTGGTTGCGAGTAGTTGCGAGTGGTTGCGAGTAGTTGCGAGTGGTTGCGAGTAGTTGCGAGTGGTTGCGAGTAGTTGCGAGTGGTTGCGAGTAGTTGCGAGTGGTTGCGAGTAGTTGCGAGTGGTTGCGAGTAGTTGCGAGTGGTTGCGAGTAGTTGCGAGTGGTTGCGAGTAGTTGCGAGTGGTTGCGAGTAGTTGCGAGTGGTTGCGAGTAGTTGCGAGTGGTTGCGAGTAGTTGCGAGTGGTTGCGAGTAGTTGCGAGTGGTTGCGAGTAGTTGCGAGTGGTTGCGAGTAGTTGCGAGTGGTTGCGAGTAGTTGCGAGTGGTTGCGAGTAGTTGCGAGTGGTTGCGAGTAGTTGCGAGTGGTTGCGAGTAGTTGCGAGTGGTTGCGAGTAGTTGCGAGTGGTTGCGAGTAGTTGCGAGTGGTTGCGAGTAGTTGCGAGTGGTTGCGAGTAGTTGCGAGTGGTTGCGAGTAGTTGCGAGTGGTTGCGAGTAGTTGCGAGTGGTTGCGAGTAGTTGCGAGTGGTTGCGAGTAGTTGCGAGTGGTTGCGAGTAGTTGCGAGTGGTTGCGAGTAGTTGCGAGTGGTTGCGAGTAGTTGCGAGTGGTTGCGAGTAGTTGCGAGTGGTTGCGAGTAGTTGCGAGTGGTTGCGAGTAGTTGCGAGTGGTTGCGAGTAGTTGCGAGTGGTTGCGAGTAGTTGCGAGTGGTTGCGAGTAGTTGCGAGTGGTTGCGAGTAGTTGCGAGTGGTTGCGAGTAGTTGCGAGTGGTTGCGAGTAGTTGCGAGTGGTTGCGAGTAGTTGCGAGTGGTTGCGAGTAGTTGCGAGTGGTTGCGAGTAGTTGCGAGTGGTTGCGAGTAGTTGCGAGTGGTTGCGAGTAGTTGCGAGTGGTTGCGAGTAGTTGCGAGTGGTTGCGAGTAGTTGCGAGTGGTTGCGAGTAGTTGCGAGTGGTTGCGAGTAGTTGCGAGTGGTTGCGAGTAGTTGCGAGTGGTTGCGAGTAGTTGCGAGTGGTTGCGAGTAGTTGCGAGTGGTTGCGAGTAGTTGCGAGTGGTTGCGAGTAGTTGCGAGTGGTTGCGAGTAGTTGCGAGTGGTTGCGAGTAGTTGCGAGTGGTTGCGAGTAGTTGCGAGTGGTTGCGAGTAGTTGCGAGTGGTTGCGAGTAGTTGCGAGTGGTTGCGAGTAGTTGCGAGTGGTTGCGAGTAGTTGCGAGTGGTTGCGAGTAGTTGCGAGTGGTTGCGAGTAGTTGCGAGTGGTTGCGAGTAGTTGCGAGTGGTTGCGAGTAGTTGCGAGTGGTTGCGAGTAGTTGCGAGTGGTTGCGAGTAGTTGCGAGTGGTTGCGAGTAGTTGCGAGTGGTTGCGAGTAGTTGCGAGTGGTTGCGAGTAGTTGCGAGTGGTTGCGAGTAGTTGCGAGTGGTTGCGAGTAGTTGCGAGTGGTTGCGAGTAGTTGCGAGTGGTTGCGAGTAGTTGCGAGTGGTTGCGAGTAGTTGCGAGTGGTTGCGAGTAGTTGCGAGTGGTTGCGAGTAGTTGCGAGTGGTTGCGAGTAGTTGCGAGTGGTTGCGAGTAGTTGCGAGTGGTTGCGAGTAGTTGCGAGTGGTTGCGAGTAGTTGCGAGTGGTTGCGAGTGATTGCGAGTTGTTGCGAGTGATTATGAGTGGTTACGAGAGGTTGCGAGTGGTTACGAGTGGATACGAGTGGTTGGGAGTGGTTGCGAGTGGTTACGAGTGGTTGCGAGTGGTTGCAAGTGATTGCGAGTTGTTGCGAGTGGTTGCAAGTGGTTGCGAGTGGTTGCAATGGTTGTGAGTAGTTGCGATTGGTTGCCTGTGGTTATGAGTGGTTGTAAGTAGTTGTGAGTGGTTGCGAGTGGTTGAAAGTGGTTGCCAGTGGTTGCGAGTGGTTGTGAGTGGTTGCGAGCATCACACTTTGGCACTAGAGCATCACACGTTGGCACTAGAGCGTCACACTTTGGCACTCGAGCGTCACACCTCGGCACTGGACCTTCACACTCCGGCACAAGAGCGTCACACTTTGGCACTAGAGCGTCACACTTTGGCACTAGAGCATCACACTTTGGCACTAGAGCGTAACACTTTGGCACTAGAGCATCACACTTTGGCGTTAGAGCTTCACACTTTGGCACTAGAGCGTCACACTTTGGCACTAGAGCGTCACACTTTGGCATTGGAGCTTCACAATTTGGCACTAGAGCGTCACACTTTGGCACTAGAGCGTCACACTTTGGCACTAGAGCGTCACACTTTGGCATTGGAGCTTCACAATTTGGCACTAGAGCGTCACACTTTGGCACCAGAGCGTCACGCTTTGGAACTGGAGCGTCATACTTTGGTACTAGAGTGTCACACTTTGGCACTAGAGCGTCACACTTTGGCACTGGAGCTTCACAAATTTCCACTAGAGCGTCACACTTTGGCACTAGAGCGTCATACATTGGCACTAGAGCGTCACACTTTGGTAATAGAGCGTCACACATTGGCACTAGAGCGTCACACTTTGGCACTAGAGCGTCACACTTTGGCACTAGAGCATCACACTTTGGCACTAGAGATCCACACTTTGGCATGAGATCGTCACACTTTGGAAGTAGAGCGTCTCACTTTGGCACTAGAGCGTCACACTTTGGCACTAGAGCCTCACACTTTGGCACTAGAGCGTCTCACTTTGGCACTAGAGCGTCACACGTTGGCACTAGAGCGTCACACTTTGGCATGGGAGAGGCACACTTTGGCACTAGAGCGTCAGACTTTGGCACAAGAGATTCACAGTTTGGCGCTAGAGCTCCACACTTTGGCACTAGAGCGTCAGACTTTGGCACAAGAGATTCACAGTTTGGCGCTAGAGCTCCACACTTTGGCACTAGAGCGTCAGACTTTGGCACAAGAGATTCACAGTTTGGCGCTAGAGCTCCACACTTTGGCACTAGAGCGTCAGACTTTGGCACAAGAGATTCACAGTTTGGCGCTAGAGCTCCACACTTTGGCACTAGAGCGTCAGACTTTGGCACAAGAGATTCACAGTTTGGCGCTAGAGCTCCACACTTTGGCACTAGAGCGTCAGACTTTGGCACAAGAGATTCACAGTTTGGCGCTAGAGCTCCACACTTTGGCACTAGAGCGTCAGACTTTGGCACAAGAGATTCACAGTTTGGCGCTAGAGCTCCACACTTTGGCACTAGAGCGTCAGACTTTGGCACAAGAGATTCACAGTTTGGCGCTAGAGCTCCACACTTTGGCACTAGAGCGTCAGACTTTGGCACAAGAGATTCACAGTTTGGCGCTAGAGCTCCACACTTTGGCACTAGAGCGTCAGACTTTGGCACAAGAGATTCACAGTTTGGCGCTAGAGCTCCACACTTTGGCACTAGAGCGTCAGACTTTGGCACAAGAGATTCACAGTTTGGCGCTAGAGCTCCACACTTTGGCACTAGAGCGTCAGACTTTGGCACAAGAGATTCACAGTTTGGCGCTAGAGCTCCACACTTTGGCACTAGAGCGTCAGACTTTGGCACAAGAGATTCACAGTTTGGCGCTAGAGCTCCACACTTTGGCACTAGAGCGTCAGACTTTGGCACAAGAGATTCACAGTTTGGCACTAGAGCTCCACACTTTGGCACTAGAGCGTCACACTTTGGAACTAGAGCGTCACACTGTGGCACTAGAGTGTCACACTTTGGCACTATAGATTCACACTTTGCCAGTAAAACTTCACACTTTGGCACTAGAGCGTCACACTTTGGCACTAGAGTTTCAAACTTTGGCTCTAGAGCGTCACAATTCGGCATTAGAGCATCACACTTTGGCACTAGAGCTCCACACTTTGGCACTAGAGCGTCACTTTTTGGCACTAGAGAATCACACTTTGGCACTAGAGCGTCACACTTTGGTATTAGACCTTCACACTTTGGCACTATAAATGCACACATTGGCACTAGAGCGGCACACTTTGGCACTGTAGCTTCACAGTTTGGCACTAGAGCATCACACTTTGACACTAGAGCATCACAATTTGGCACTAGAGCTTCGCAATCTGGCACAAGAGCGACACAATTTAGCACTAGTGCATTACATTTTGGCATTAGAGCGTCACACTTTGACACCAGAGCATCAGACTTCAACACTAGAGTGTCACATTTTGACACTAGAGCGTCACACTTTGGCACTAGAGCGTCAAACTGTGGAACTATGGCGTCACACTTTGGCAATAGGGCTTCACACTTTGGCACTAGAGCTTCACACTTTGGCACTAGAGCGTCACACATTGGCACTAGAGCGTCACACTTTGGCACTAGAGCGTCACGCTTTGGCACTAGAGCTTCACCCTTTGAAACTAGAGCGTCACACTTTGGCACTAGAGCTCCACACCTTGGCACTAGAGTGTCACAGGTTGGCACTAGAGCGTCACACATTGGCACTATGGCGTCACACTTTGGCACTAGAGCGTCACACTTTGGCACTAGAGCATCACACATTGGAATTAGAGCGTCACGCATTGGCACAAGAGATTCACACTTTGGCACTAGAGCTCCACACTTTGACACTAGAGCGTCACACTTTGGCACTAGTGCGTCACAAATTGGAACTAGAGCATCACACTTTGGCACTAGAGCGTCGCACTCTGGCACTAGAGCGTCACACATTGGCACTAGGGCGTCACACTTTGGCACTAGAGCATCTCACTTTGGCACTAGAGCGTCACAGGTTGGCACTAGAGCGTCACACTTTGAAACTAGAGCGTCACACTTTGGCACTAGTGCGTCACAAATTGGAACTAGAGCATCACACTTTGGCACTAGAGCGTCGCACTCTGGCACTAGAGCGTCACACATTGGCACTAGGGCGTCACACTTTGGCACTAGAGCATCTCACTTTGGCACTAGAGCGTCACAGGTTGGCACTAGAGCGTCACACTTTGAAACTAGAGCGTCACACTTTGGCACTAGTGCGTCACAAATTGGAACTAGAGCATCACACTTTGGCACTAGAGCGTCGCACTCTGGCACTAGAGCGTCACACATTGGCACTAGGGCGTCACACTTTGGCACTAGAGCATCTCACTTTGGCACTAGAGCGTCACAGGTTGGCACTAGAGCGTCACACTTTGAAACTAGAGCGTCACACTTTGGCACTAGTGCGTCACAAATTGGAACTAGAGCATCACACTTTGGCACTAGAGCGTCGCACTCTGGCACTAGAGCGTCACACATTGGCACTAGGGCGTCACACTTTGGCACTAGAGCATCTCACTTTGGCACTAGAGCGTCACAGGTTGGCACTAGAGCGTCACACTTTGAAACTAGAGCGTCACACTTTGGCACTAGTGCGTCACAAATTGGAACTAGAGCATCACACTTTGGCACTAGAGCGTCGCACTCTGGCACTAGAGCGTCACACATTGGCACTAGGGCGTCACACTTTGGCACTAGAGCATCTCACTTTGGCACTAGAGCGTCACAGGTTGGCACTAGAGCGTCACACTTTGAAACTAGAGCGTCACACTTTGGCACTAGTGCGTCACAAATTGGAACTAGAGCATCACACTTTGGCACTAGAGCGTCGCACTCTGGCACTAGAGCGTCACACATTGGCACTAGGGCGTCACACTTTGGCACTAGAGCATCTCACTTTGGCACTAGAGCGTCACAGGTTGGCACTAGAGCGTCACACTTTGAAACTAGAGCGTCACACTTTGGCACTAGTGCGTCACAAATTGGAACTAGAGCATCACACTTTGGCACTAGAGCGTCGCACTCTGGCACTAGAGCGTCACACATTGGCACTAGGGCGTCACACTTTGGCACTAGAGCATCTCACTTTGGCACTAGAGCGTCACAGGTTGGCACTAGAGCGTCACACTTTGAAACTAGAGCGTCACACTTTGGCACTAGTGCGTCACAAATTGGAACTAGAGCATCACACTTTGGCACTAGAGCGTCGCACTCTGGCACTAGAGCGTCACACATTGGCACTAGGGCGTCACACTTTGGCACTAGAGCATCTCACTTTGGCACTAGAGCGTCACAGGTTGGCACTAGAGCGTCACACTTTGAAACTAGAGCGTCACACTTTGGCACTAGTGCGTCACAAATTGGAACTAGAGCATCACACTTTGGCACTAGAGCGTCGCACTCTGGCACTAGAGCGTCACACATTGGCACTAGGGCGTCACACTTTGGCACTAGAGCATCTCACTTTGGCACTAGAGCGTCACAGGTTGGCACTAGAGCGTCACACTTTGAAACTAGAGCGTCACACTTTGGCACTAGTGCGTCACAAATTGGAACTAGAGCATCACACTTTGGCACTAGAGCGTCGCACTCTGGCACTAGAGCGTCACACATTGGCACTAGGGCGTCACACTTTGGCACTAGAGCATCTCACTTTGGCACTAGAGCGTCACAGGTTGGCACTAGAGCGTCACACTTTGAAACTAGAGCGTCACACTTTGGCACTAGTGCGTCACAAATTGGAACTAGAGCATCACACTTTGGCACTAGAGCGTCGCACTCTGGCACTAGAGCGTCACACATTGGCACTAGGGCGTCACACTTTGGCACTAGAGCATCTCACTTTGGCACTAGAGCGTCACAGGTTGGCACTAGAGCGTCACACTTTGAAACTAGAGCGTCACACTTTGGCACTAGTGCGTCACAAATTGGAACTAGAGCATCACACTTTGGCACTAGAGCGTCGCACTCTGGCACTAGAGCGTCACACATTGGCACTAGGGCGTCACACTTTGGCACTAGAGCATCTCACTTTGGCACTAGAGCGTCACAGGTTGGCACTAGAGCGTCACACTTTGAAACTAGAGCGTCACACTTTGGCACTAGTGCGTCACAAATTGGAACTAGAGCATCACACTTTGGCACTAGAGCGTCGCACTCTGGCACTAGAGCGTCACACATTGGCACTAGGGCGTCACACTTTGGCACTAGAGCATCTCACTTTGGCACTAGAGCGTCACAGGTTGGCACTAGAGCGTCACACTTTGAAACTAGAGCGTCACACTTTGGCACTAGTGCGTCACAAATTGGAACTAGAGCATCACACTTTGGCACTAGAGCGTCGCACTCTGGCACTAGAGCGTCACACATTGGCACTAGAGCGTCACACTTTGGCACTAGAGCGTCACACGTTGGTATTAGAGCTCCACACTTTGGCACTAGAGCGTCACACTTTGGCACTAGAGCGTCACACATTTGCACTAGAGCGTCACACATTGGCACAAGAGATTCACAGTTTGGCACTAGAGCTCCACACTTTGGCACTAGAGCGTCACACTTTTGAACTAGAGCGGCATACTTTGGCACTAGAGCGTTACACTTTGGCACTATAGCTTCACAATTTGGCACTAGAACTTCACACTTTGGCACTAGATCGTCACACCTTGGCACTAGAGCTTCACACTTTGGCACTAGAGCGTCACTCTTTGGCACTAGAGCGTCACAGTTTAGCACCAGAGCATCACACTTTAGCAGTAGAGCATCACTGTTTGGCACTAGTGCGTCACACTTTGGCTCTAGAGCGTCACACTTTGGCACTATAGCATCACATTTTGGCACTAGAGTGTCCCACTTTGGCACTAGAGCGTCACACGTTGGCACTGGAGCATTACACTTTGGCACTAGAGCGTCACACTTTGGCACTAGAGCATCACACTTTGGCACTAGAGCTCCACACTTTGACACTAGAGAGTCACACTTTGGGACTAGAGCATCACACTTTGGCACTATAGCTTTACACTTTGGCACTAGAGCGTCACTCTTTGGCACTAGAGCACCACACTTTGGCACTAGAGCGTTGCACTTTGGCACTAGAGTGTCACACTTTGGCACTAGAGCATCACACTTTGGTAGTAGAGGTTCAGACATTGAGCTAGAGCGTCACACTTTGGCACTAGAGCATCACACTTTAACACTGGAGCGTCACACTTTGGCACTAGTGCGTCACAAATTGGAACTAGAGCATCACACTTTGGCACTAGAGTATCACACTTTAGCCCTAGAGCTTCACACGTTGGTACTAGAGTGTCACACTTTGGCACTAGAGCGTCACACTTTGGCACTAGAGCATCACACGTTGGCACTATAGCGTGACACTTTGGCACTAGAGCTTCACACTTTGACACTAGAGTGTCACAGATTGGCACTAGAGCGTCACACGTTGGCACTAGAGTGTCAACCTTTGGCGCTAGAGTGCCACAGTTTGGCACTAGAGCTTCACACTTCGACACTAGCCTTCACACTTTGGCACTAAAGCGTCACACCTCGGCACTAGAGCGTCACACTTTGGCACTAGAGCGTCACACATTGGCACTATAGCATCACACTTCGGCACTATAGCATCACACGTTGGCACTAGAGCGACACACTTTGGCACTAAAGCGTCAAAATTTGGCACTAGATCGTCACACTTTGGCAATAGAGCATCACACTTTGGGACTAGAGCGTCACGCTTTGGCACTAGGGCGTCACACTTTGGCACTAGAGCGTCATACATTGGCACTAGATCGTCACACATTGGCACAAGAGATTCACAGTTTGGCACTAGAGCTCCACACTTTGGCACTAGAGCGTCACACTTTGGAACTAGAGCGTCACACTGTGGCACTAGAGTGTCACACTTTGGCACTATACATTCACACTTTGCCAGTATAACTTCACACTTTGGCACTAGAGCGTCACACTTTGGCACTAGAGCTTCAAACTTTGGCTCTAGAGCGTCACAATTTGGCATTAGAGCATCACACTTTGGCACTAGAGCTCCACACTTTGGCACTAGAGCGTCACTTTTTGGCACTAGAGAATCACACTTTGGCACTAGAGCGTCACACTTTGGTACCAGACCTTCACACTTTGGCACTATAAATTCACACATTGGCACTAGAGCGTCACACTTTGGCACTGTAGCTTCACACTTTGGCACTAGAGCATCACACTTTGACACTAGAGCATCACAATTTGGCACTAGAGCTTCGCACTCTGGCACAAGAGCGACACAAATTAGCACAAGAGCGTCACATTTTGGCATTAGAGCGTCACACTTTGACACCAGAGCATCACACTTCGACACTAGAGTGTCACATTTTGACACTAGAGCGTCACACTTTGGCACTAGAGCGTCAAACTGTGGAACTATGGCGTCACACTTTGGCAATAGGGCTTCACACTTTGGCACTAGAGCTTCACACTTTGGCACTAGAGCGTCACACATTGGCACTAGAGCGTCACATCTTGGCACTAGAGCGTCACACTTTGGCACTAGAGCTTCACCCTTTGAAACTAGAGCGTCACACTTTGGCACTAGAGCTCCACACATTGGCACTAGAGTGTCACAGGTTGGCACTAGAGCGTCACACATTGGCACTATGGCGTCACACTTTGCCACTAGAGCGTCACACTTTGGCACTAGAGCATCACACATTGGCATTAGAGCGTCACGCATTGGCACAAGAGATTCAAACTTTGGCACTAGAGCTCCACACTTTGGCACTAGAGCGTCACACTTTGGAACTAGAGCATCTCACTTTGGCACTGGAGCGTCACACTTTGGCACTAGAGCGTCACACATTGGCACTAGAGCGTCACACTTTGGCACTAGAGCGTCACACGTTGGTACTAGAGCTTCACACTTTGGCACTAGAGAGTCACACATTGGCACTAGAGCGTCACACTCTGGCACTAGAGCGTCACACGTTGGCACTAGAGCTTCACAATTTGAAACTAGAGCGTCACACTTTGGTACTAGAGCTCCACACTTTGGCACTAGAGCGTCACACTTTGGCACTAGAGCGTCACACATTGACAGTAGGGCGTCACACTTTGGCACTAGAGCGTCACACTTTGGCACTAGAACTTCACACTTTGGCACTAGATCATCACACTTTGGCACTAGAGCTTCACACTTTGGCACTAGAGCTCCACACTTTGGCACTAGAGCGTCACAGTTTGGAACTAGAGCGTCATACTTTGGCACTAGAGCGTTACACTTTGGCACTATAGCTTCACACTTTGGCACTAGAACTTCACACTTTGGCACTAGATCATCACACTTTGGCACTAGAGCTTCACACTTTGGCACTAGAGCGTCACTCATTGGCATTAGAGCGTCACAGTTTAGCTCCAGAGCATCACACTTTAGCAGTAGAGCATCACTGTTTGGCACTAGTGCGTCACACTTTGGCTCTAGAGCGTCACACTTTGGCACTATAGCATCACATTTTGGCACTAGAGCGTCCCACTTTGGCACTAGAGCGTCACACGTTGGCACTGGAGCATTACACTTTGGCACTAGAGTGTCACACTTTTGCACTAGAGCATCACACTTTGGCACTAGAGCTCCACACTTTGACACTAGAGCGTCACACTTTGGGACTAGAGCATCACACTTTGGCACTATAGCTTTACACTTTGGCACTAGAGCGTCACTCTTTGGCACTAAAGCACCGCACTTTGGCACTAGAGCGTCACACTTCAGAACTAGAGCGTCACACTTCGGTACTAGAGCAGCATGCTTTGGCACTAGAGCGTCGCACTTTGGCACTAGAGTGTCACTTTTTGGCACTAGAGCATCACACTTTGGTACTAGAGGTTCAGACATTGAGCTAGAGCGTCACACTTTGGCACTAGAGCATCACACTTTAACACTGGAGCGTCACACTTTGGCACTAGTGCGTCACAAATTGGAACTAGAGCATCACAATTTGGCACTAGAGTATCACACTTTAGCCCTAGAGCTTCACACGTTGGTACTAGAGTGTCACACTTTGGCACTAGAGCGTCACACTTTGGCACTAGAGCATCACACGTTGGCACTATAGCGTGACACTTTGGCACTAGAGCTTCACACTTTGACACTAGAGTGTCACAGATTGGCACTAGAGCGTCACACGTTGGCACTAGAGTGTCAACCTTTGGCGCTAGAGCGCCACAGTTTGGCACTAGAGCTTCACACTTCGACACTAGCCTTCACACTTTGGCACTAAAGCGTCACACNGGCACTAGAGCGTCACACTTTGGCACTAGAGCGTCACACTTTGGCACTAGAGCGTCACACATTGGCACTATAGCATCACACTTCGGCACTATAGAATCACACGTTGGCACTAGAGCGACACACTTTGGCACTAAAGCATCAAAAGTTGGCACTAGATCGTCACACTTTGGCAATAGAGCGTCACACTTTGGGACTAGAGTGTCACCCTTTGGCACTAGGGCGTCACACTTTGGCACTAGAGCGTCATACATTGGCACTAGATCGTCACACATTGGTACAAGAGATTCACAGTTTGGCACTAGAGCTCCACACTTTGGCACTAGAGCGTCACACTTTGGAACTAGAGCGTCACACTGTGGCACTAGAGTGTCACACTTTGGCACTATAGATTCACACTTTGCCAGTATAACTTCACACTTTGGCACTAGAGCGTCATACTTTGGCACTAGAGCTTCAAACTTTGGCTCTAGAGCGTCACACTTCGGCATTAGAGCATCACACTTTGGCACTAGAGTTCCACACTTTGGCACTAGAGCGTCACTTTTTGGCACTAGAGAATCACACTTTGGCACTAGAGCGTGACACTTTGGTTCTAGAGCTTTACACTTTGGCACTATAAATTCACACATTGTGTTGGAAAAAGGGCAACCGTCCGATCCTCTTTATCTACTGATCTACTGGGCTCGGCACAACATCAACAAAAGGAAAAAGCAAGAGGGCCGAGAGAGAGATCCCCATCTCTCTCTCGACCCTCCTGTCTATCCTACATGGCGGGGCATGGTATGGCTATGGGCAGGCCTCTTTAAGCGTCCCACTTATCCATCCATCCGCAGCCCTACTCTCTCTACTCATCCTATGGGAGCTCCAGAGAGCTGACAGAACAACTCCACCGGACGACATATATCTGGACAGGTTTTGGACAAACAGGGCGTGTGGTTCGGCAGACGAAGCGAGAGTGCGAGCATGAGCTTCTCTCGACCCTGAGTCTGCTGACGTGGCAAGGAACAGCAGCACGCGCAAGACACTGCTCTTTCTAAAGATGGATCCTGCGCTCATGAATCACGCAAAGGCAGTGGGGAGAATCGCGGCCGTCGCCGAGTCAAGAGGTGCGGTCCCTCCGTCATCTCAAGACGACCGGTCGAGAGATCGGCGACTACGAAGAGGCTACCGCAGATCCGGATGATCTCGTCCGTGGATCGCACCGAGGGCGCTGGGCATCTGCCAACCTCGGTCTGCCGATGATCGGAGATCATCGCGCGGTGTCCGGCAGATCTTGTGGCTGAGAACCCGAAGACACAAGGATACCGGACTGCTCAACACTTGTACTTTTCTGCTCTTAGTTAGTACAGACATACAAGTAGCCGTAGTTTTGTATTTGCTATTACTTCGTCTGTGTGTAATCATTCTGAGCAAGCTTGGTACCGTTGGAACGCTTGTGAGACGAGTCGTGTAACTGTGCCTTCAGATCACCTTCTTGAATCGCACAGTCAGTGACATTCTTCAGGCAAGAGTGCCTGTGTGTGTGAGAGTAGTAACACGTGTATGAGAGAGTATTACCGACAGTTCATTAGAGGATTGAGAAAGTTGACCTATCAGGGTACTATATCTGAAGACTCCTAAAGATCCTGGTATGTAAATTTCAACACATTGGCACTACAGCGTCACACTTTGGCACTGTAGCTTCACACTTTGACACTAGAGCATCACACTTTGACACTAGAGCATCACAATTTGGCACTAGAGCTTCGCACTCTGGCACAAGAGCGACACAAATTAGCACTAGAGCGTCACATTTTGGCATTAGAGCGTCATACTTTGACACCAGAGCATCACACTTTGACACTAGAGTGTCACATTTGGACACTAGAGCGTCACACTTTGGCAATAGGGCTTCACACTTTGGCACTAGAGCTTCACACTTTGGCACTAGAGCGTCACACATTGGCACTAGAGCGTCACACTTTGGCACTAGAGCGTCACACTTTGGCACTAGAGATCCACACCTTGGCACTAGAGTGTCACAGGTAGGCACTAGAGCGTCACACATTGGCACTATGGCGTCACACTTTGGCACTAGAGCGTCACACTTTGGCACTAGAGC
>SZWC01005588.1:56088-111051 GCA_023375785.1 Penium margaritaceum
ACACTAGAGCGTCACACTTTGGCACTAGAGCGTCACACTTTGGCACTAGAGCTTCACACTTTGGCACTATAGCGTCACACTCTGGCACTAAAGCATCACACGTTGGCAATAGAGCGTCACACTTTGGTACTCGAGCATCACACTTTGGCACTAGAGCATCACACATTGGCACTAGAGCGTCACACTTTGGCACTAGAGCGTCACACTTCGGCACTGGACCTTCACACTCCAACACAAGAGCGTCACACTTTGGCACTAGAGCGTCACACTTTGGCACTAGAGCATCATACTTTGGCACTAGAGCGTCACACTTTGGCACTAGAGCGTCACACTTTGGCATTAGAGCTTCACAATTTGGCACTAGAGCGTCACACTTTGGCACTAGAGCGTCACACTTGGGCATTAGTGCGTCACACTTTGGCACTAGAGCGTCACACTTTGGCACTAGAGCGTCACACTTTGGCATTAGAGCTTCACAATTTGGCACTAGAGCGTCACACTTTGGCACTAGAGCGTCACACTTGGGCATTAGTGCTTCACACTTTGGCACTAGAGCGTCACACTTTCGCACCAGAGCGTCACGCTTTGGCTCTGGAGAGTCATACTTCCGTACTAGAGTGTCACACTTTGGCACTAGAGCTTCACAAAATGCCACTAGAGCGTCACACGTTGGCACTAGAGCGTCATACTTTGGCAGTAGAGCGTCACACTTTGGCCATAGAGTGTCACACATTGGCACTAGAGCGTCACACTTTGGCACTAGAGCGTCACACTTTGGCACTAGAGCATCGGACTTTGGCACTAGAGCGTCACACTTTGGCACTAGAGCTTCATACGTTGGCAGTAGAGCATCACACTTTGGCAGAAGAGCGTCACACTTTGGCACTAAAGCTTCACACTTTGGCAGTAGAGTATCACACTTTGGCACTCGAGCGTCACACTTTGCTACTAGAGCTTCGCACTTTGGCACTAGAGCTTCGCACTTTGGCACTGGAGCTTCACACTTTGGCATTGGAGCATCACACTTTGGCACTAGAGCATCATACTTTGGCACTAGAGATCCACACGTTGGCAATGGAGCGTCACACTTTGGCACTAGAGCGTCACACTTTGGCACTAAAGCTTCACAATTTGGCACTAGAACATCACAATTTGGCACTAGATTGTCACACTTTGGCACTGGAGCGTCACACTTCGGCACTTGAGTATCGCACTTTGGCACTAGAGCGTCACACTTTGGCACTAGAGCATCACAGTTTGGCACTAGAGCTTCACCCTTTGGCACTAGAGCGTCACACTTTGGCACTAGAGCGTCACACTTTGGCACTAGAACGTCACACTTTGGCACTAGAGCTCCACACGTTGGTACTAGAACGTCACACTTTGGCACTAGAGCTTCACACTTTGGCACTAGAGCGTAACACTTTGGCACTAGAGCATCATACTATAGCACTAGAGCGTCACACTTTGGCACTTTAGCTCCACACGTTGGTACTAGAGCGTCACACTTTGGTACTAGAGCTTCACACTTTGGCACTAGAGTGTCACACTTTGGCATTAGAGCGTCATACTTTGGCACAAGAGCGTCACACTTTGGCACTAGAGCATCCCAATTTGGCACTAGAGCTTCACACTCTGGCACTATAGCGTTACACATGGGTACTAGAGCGTCACACTTTGGCACTAGAGCTTCACAATTTGGCACTAGAGTGTCACACTTTGGCACTAGAGCATCACCATTTGGCAATAGAGCTTCACAGTTTGGCACTAGAGCGTCACATGTTGGTACTAGAACGTCACACTTTGGCACTAGAGCTTCACGCTTTGGCACTAGAGCGTCACACTTTGGCACTAGAGCATCACACTTTGGCACTAGAGTGTCACACTTAAGCATGAGAGCGTCACACTTTGGTACTAGAGTGTCATATTTGGCACTAGAGTGTCACACTTTGGCACTAGAGCGTCACGCGTTAGCACAATAGCATCACACTTTAACACTAGAGCGTCACACTTTGGCATTAGAGCGTCGCACTTTGGCACTAGAGAGTCACACTTTGGCACTAGAGCTCTACACTTTGGCACTAGAGTGTCACACTTTGGCACTAGAGTTCACACTTTGGCACTAGAGAATCAGACTTTGGCACTAAAGCATCACACTTTGGTACTAGAGCTCCACACTTTGGCACTAGAGTGTCACACGTTGGCACTAGAGCGTCACACTTTGGCACTAACGCTTCATACGTTGGCACTAGAGCGTCACAATTTGGCACTATAGTGTCACACTTTGGCACTGGAGCGTCACACTTTGGCACTTGAGCATTGCACTTTGGCACTAGAGCGTCACACTTTGCCACTAGAGCATCACACTTTGGCACTAGAGCTTCACCCTTTGGCCCTAGAGCGTCACACTTTGGCACTAGAGCGTTACACATTGGCACTGGCACTAGAGCGTTACACATTGGCACTAGAGCGTCACAAACTAGCACTAGAGCTCAATACTTTGGTACTAGAGCGTCACACTTTTGCACTAGAGCTTCACACTATGGCACTAGAGAGTCGCACTTTGGCACTAGAGTGTCACACTTTGGCACTAGAGCGTCACACTTTGGCACTAGAGCGTAAAAAATTGGCACTAGGGCTTGACACTTTGGCACTAGAGCGTCACACTTTGGTACCAGAGCGTCACACATTGGCACTGGAGCGTCACACTTTGGCACTGGCACATCACACTTTGGCACTAGAGCTTCACCCTTTGGCATTAGAGTGTCACACTTTGCGACTATAGCGACACACTTTGGTACTAGAGCATCACACTTTGGCACTAGAGTTCTGCACTTCGGTACTAGAGCGTAAAACTTTGGCACTAGAGCTTCACACTTTGGCACTAGAGCGTCACACTTTGGTACCAGAGCGTCACACTTTGGCACTAGAGCGTCACCCTTTGGCAATAGAGATTCACACGCTGGCACAAGAACTTCACACTTTCGCACTAGAGCGTCACACTTTGGCACTAGACCTTCACTCTTTAGCACTAGAGTGTCACACTTTGGCACAAGAGTGTCACACTTTGGCAGTAGAGCATCATACTTTGGCACTAGAGCGTCTCACTTTGGCACTCCAGCGTCACAATTTGGCACTAGCGCTTCACACTTTGGCACTAGAGCGTCACCCTCTGGCAGAAGAGCGTCACTCTTTGGTACGAGTCACAAATGGTTAGAGGGGGAAACAATGGGTTGGGAACACTAGTTATCAACTAGCAAGTACAAAGACCTTCAACAAGTAGTGGCAGGGTGTGGCTAGCGTGTACAGTGACCAACCAAAGGATGCATACGTCACTGACTATGACCAAATAAGTCCACTATGTGTGGTCAACATTGACAACACACAACAGGAGTCACAAATGGTCAGAGGGAGAGACCAAAATTGGGAACCCTATGTATCGACTAGAAAGGACAATACGGGTGGTCAACGTTCACAACCCATAAAACGAGTCACAAATGGTCAGATGGGGCAACAATGGTTTAGGAATATTATTTTCCAACTAGCAAGTACAATGACCTTCAATAAGTAGTAGCATGGTGTGGCTACCATGCACAATGACTGACCAAAGTAGGCATATGTACTACCTTTGACCAAAGAAATCCGCTGTGTGTGGTCAACCTTGACAACTCATAACACGACTCACAAATGGTCAGAGGGGGAAACGATGGGTTGGGAACATCATGTATCAAGAAGCAAGCACAAGGAGCTTCAATGAGTAGTGGCACGGTGTGGCTACCATGTACAATGACCAACCAAAGTAGGCATATGTCACTGAACATGACCAAAGAATGTCACTATGTGTGGTCAACTTTGACAACTTATAACACGAGTCACAAATGGTCAGAGGGGGAAACAATGGTTTATGAATACCAGTTATCGACTAGCAAGTACAAGGACCTTCAATATGTAGTGGCACAGTGTGGCTACCATGCACAGTGACCAACCAAAGTATAGATATGTCACTGACCATGACCAAAGAATTTCAATTCATGTGGTCAACGCTGACAACTCACAACAAGAGTCACAGATAATCAAAGGCGGTAACAATGGTTTGGGAACACTAGCTACCAACTAGAAAGCACAACGACCTTCAATACGTAGTAACACGGCGTGGCAACCATGTAGAGTGACAAACGGAAGTAGGCATATGCCACTAACCATGACCAAACGAATTTCACAGTGTGTGGTCAACATTAAAAACTCATAACACGAGTCACAGATGGTCAGAGGGGAAAAGAATGGGTTGGGAACACTAGTTATCAACTAGCAAGTACACAAACCTTCAACAAGTAGTGGCACGGTGTGGCTAGCGTGCACAGTGACCAACCAAAGGATGCATACGTCACTGACTATGACCAAAGAAGTCCACTATGTGTGGTCAACATTGAAAACTCATAACACGAGTCACAAATGGTAAGAGGGAGAGACAATGGTTTGGGAACCCTGTGTATCGACTAGAAAGGACAAAGAACTTCAATAAGTTGTCACACGGTGTGGCTATTATGCACACCGAACAACCAAACTAGGCATATGTCATTGACCATGACCAAAGAATTTCAATATGGGTGGATAGTTCACAACCCATAACACGAGTCACAAATGGTCAGAGGGGGAAACAATGGTTTCGGAATATTAGTTTTCAACTAGCAAGTACAACGCCCTTCATTAATTAGTAGCATGGCGTGGCTACCATGCACAATGACCGACCAAAGTAGGCATATGTACTGCCTGTGACCAAAGAAATCTGCTGTGTGTGGTCAACGTTGAAAACTCATAATACGAGTCACAAATGGTCAAAGGGGGAAACGATGGTTTGCGAACACCAGGTATCAACTAGCAAGCACAAGGATCTTCAATAAGTAGTGGCACATTGTGGCTACCATGTACAATGACCAACCAAAGTAGGCATGTGTCACTGACCATGACCAACGAATGTCACTATCTGTTGTCAACTTTGACAACTCATAACACGAGTCACAAATGGTCAGAGGGGGAAACAATGGTTTGTGAATACTAGTTATCGACTACCAAGTACAAAGACCTTCAATATGTAGTGGCACTGTGTGGCTACCATGCACAGTGACCAACCAAAGTATGCATATGTCACTGACCATGACCAAAGAATTTCACTTCATGTGGTCAACGTTGACAACTCACAACAAGATTCACGGATAATCAGAGGGGGTAACAATGGTTTAGGAACACTAGCTATGAACTAGAAAGCACACAGACCTTCAATACGTAGTGACACAGCGTGGCAACCATGTACAGTGACAAACCAAAGAAAGCATATGCCACTAACCATGACAACAAGAATTTCACAGTGTGTGGTCAACGTTGATAACTCATAACAAGAGTCACAAATGGTTAGAGGGGGAAATAATGGGTTGGGAACACTAGTTATCAACTAGCAAGTACAAAGACCTTCAACAAGTAGTGGCACGGTGTGGCTAGCATGCACAGTGACCAACCAAATGATGCATACGTCACTGACTATGACCAAAGAAGTCCACTATGTATGGTCAGAGGGAGAGACAATGGTTTGGGAACCCTATGTATTGACTAGAAAAGACAAAGAACTTCAATACGTAGTGGTACGGTGTGGCTACTATGCACACCGAACAACCAAAATAGGCATATGTAAATGACCATGACCAAATAATTTCAGTATGGGTGGTCAACGTTCACAACCCATAACACGAGTCACAAATGGTCAGAGGGGGAAACAATAGTTTGGAAACACTAGGTATCTTCTAGAATGTACAAAGACCGTTCGAATGTATTGGCACGGTGTGGCTATCGTGCACAATGACCTATCTAAGAAGGCATACATCACTGATCATTACCAAAGAGGTTTAGTGTGTGTGGTCAACATTCACAACTCACAATACAAGTAACAAATGGTCAGAGGGGGAAACAATGGTTTAGGAATACCAGATACCAACTAGCAAGTACGAAGGTGTTAAATAAGTAGTGGCACGGTGTGGCTACCACGCACAATGACCAACCAAAGCATGCACGTGTCACTGACTATGACCAAATGATTTCACCATGATGGGTCAACGTTGACAACTCTTAACACGAGTCACAAATGTTCAGAGGGGGAAAAAATGGTTTGGGAGTACTAGGTATTGACTAGCAAGTACAAAGACCTTCAACAAGTAGTGGCACGACTACCATGCAAAATGACCAACCACATTATGCATATGTCACTGAACATGACCACAAGAGTTTCACTGTGTGTGGTCGACGTTGACAGCTCATAATAGAAGTCACAAATGGTCAGAGGGGGAAACAACTGTCTGGGAACACTAGGTATCGACTAGCAAGTACAACGACATTCAATGAGTAGAGGCACGGTGTGGCTACCGTGCACAGTGACCAACCAAAGTAGGCATATGTCACTGAAAATGACCAAAGAATTTAACTATATGTGGTCGACGTGTAAAATTCATAAAACAAGTCATAGATGGTCAGAGGGAGGAACAATGGTTTGGGAATAATAGGTATCAACAAGCAAGTACTAAGACCTTTAATACGTAGTGGCACGGTGTGGGTGCCATGCACAATGACCAACCAAATGAGGTATATGTCACTTATCATGACGAAAGAGTTTCACTATGTGTGGTCAATGTTGACAACTCATAACACGAGTCACAAATGGTCAGGGGAGGGGGGGGACAATGGCTTGGAAACACTGGGTATCAACTAGCAAGTACATATATTTTCAATAACATTGGCACGGTGTGGGTACCATGCACAATGACCAACCAAGTATGCATATGTCACTGCCCATGATGCAAAGTTTACACTATGTGGAGTTAGTGTTGAAAACTCATAACACGAGTCACAAATGGTCACGAGGGGGGGGGAGATAATGGGTTGGAAACACTGTGTATCGACTAGAGAGTAAAAAGAACTTCAATCAGTCGTGGCATGGTGTGGCTACCATGCACAATGGCAAACTACATTAGACGTTGGTGTCTATCCATGACCAAAAGAATGTCACTGTGTGTGGTCAACGTTGAAAACCCATAATACGATTCACAAATGGTCATAGGTGGGAAGAATCGTTTGGAAATACTAGTTATCAACTAGCAAGTACAAAGACCTTCAATACGTAGTGGCTCACTGTGGCTACCATGCACAATGACCAACCAAACCAGGCATACGTCACAGACTAGGATTGCAAAATAGTAATCTGTGTGGTCAATGTTGACAACTCATAACACGAGTCACAAGTGGTTAGAGGGGGAAAAAATGGTTTTGGAACATTAGTTTTCAACTAGCAAGTACAACGACCTTCAATAAGTAGTAGCACGGTGTGGCTACCACGCACAATGAGCGACCAAAGTAGGCATATGTACTGCCTTTGACCAAAGAAATCCACTGTGTGTGGTCAACGTTGACAACTCATAACACGAGTCACAAATGGTCAGAGGGAGAGACAATGGTTTGCGAACCCTATGTATCAACAAGAAAGGACAAAGAATTTCAATGAGTAGTGGCACGGTGTGGCTACTATGCACACCAAACAACCAAACTAGGCATATGTCACTGACCATGACCAAATAATTTCAATATGGGTGATCAACGTTCACAACCCTTAACGCAAGTCACAAATGGTCAGAGGGGGAAACATTGGTTACGGAATATTAGTTTTCAACTGGCAAGCACAACGTCCTTCAAGAAGTAGTAGCACGGTGTGGCTACCATGCACAATGACCGACCAAAGTAGGCATATGTATTGCCTTTGATCAAAGAAATCTGCTGTGTGTGGTCAACGTTGACAACTCATAATACGAGTCACAAATGGTCAGAGGGGGAAAAGATGGTTTGGGAACACCAGGTATCAACTAGAAAGCACAATGACTTTCAATAAGCAGTGGCACGATGTGGCTACCATGTACAATGACCAACCAAAGTAGGCATATGTCACTGACCATGACCAAAGAATGTCACTATGTGTGGTAAACTTTGACGGCTCATAACACGAGTCTCAAATGGTCAGAGGGGCAAACAATGGTTTGTGAATACTAGTTATCGACTAACAAGTACAAAGACCTTCTAAATGTAGTGGCACAGTGTGGCTACCATGCACAGTGACCAACCAAAGTATGCATATGTCACTGACCATGACCAATGAATTTTACTTCATGTGGTCAACGTTGACAACTCACAACAAGAGTCACAGATAATCAGAGTGGGTAACAGTGGTTTGGGAACACTAGTTATCGACTAGAAAGCACAAAGACCTTCAATACGTAGTGACACGGCGTGGCAACCATGTAGATTGACAAACCAAAGTAGGCAAATGCCACTAACCATGACCAAACGAATTTCACAGTGTGTGGTCAACATTGAAAACTCATAACACGAGTCACAAATGGTCAGAGGGGGAAAGAATGGGTTGGGAACACTAGTTATCAACTAGCAAGTACAAAGACCTTCAACAAGTAGTGGCACGGTGTGGCTAGCGTGCATAGTGACCAACCAAAGGATGCATACGTCACTGACTATGACCAAAGAAGTCCACTATGTGTGGTCAACATTGAAAACTCATAACACGAGTCACAAATGGTCAGAGGGAGAGACAATAGTTTGGGAACCCTGTGTATCGACTAGAAAGGACAAAGAATTTCAATAAGTTGTCACAAGGTGTGGCTATTATGCACACCGAACAACCAAACTAGGCATATGTCATTGACCATGACCAAAGAATTTCAATATGGGTGGATAGTTCACAACCCATAACACGAGTCACAAATGGTTAGAGGGGGAAACAATGGTTTCGGAATATTAGTTTTCAACTAGCAAGTACAACGACCTTCAATAAGTAGTAGCACGGTGTGGCTACCATGCACAATGACCGACCAAAGTAGGCATATGTACTGCATTTGACCAAAGAAATCTGCTCTGTGTGGTCAACATTGAAAACTCATAATACGAGTCACAAATGGTCAAAGGGGGAAACTATGGTTTGGGAACACCAGGTATCAACTAGCAAGCACAAGGATTTTCAATAAGTAGTGGCACATTGTGGCTACCATGTACAATGACCAACCAAAGTAGGCATGTGTCACTGACCATGACCAAAGAATGTCACTATGTGTGGTCAACTTTGACAACTCATAACACGAGTCACAAATGGTCAGAGGGGGAAACAATGGTTTGTGAATAATAGTTATCGACTACCAAGTACAAAGATCTTCAATATGTAGTGGCACTGTGTGGCTACCATGCACAGTGACCAACCAAAGTATGCATATGTCACTGACCATGACCAAAGAATTTCACTTCATGTGGTCAACGTTGACAACTCACAACAAGAGTTACGGATAGTTAGAGGGGGTAACAATGGTTTGGGAACACTAGCTATCAACTAGAAAGCACACAGACCTTCAATACGTAGTGACACAGCGTGGCAACCATGTACAGTGACAAACCAAAGAAAGCATATGCCACTAACCATGACCACAAGAATTCCACAGTGTGTGGTCAATGTTGATAACTCATAAGAAGAGTCACAAATGGTCAGAAGGGGAAATAATGGGTTGGGAACACTAGTTATCAACTAGCAAGTACAAAGACCTTCAACAAGTAGTGGCACGGTGTGGCTAGCATGCACGGTGACCAACCAAATGATGCATACGTCACTGACTATGACCAAAGAAGTCCACTATGTATGGTCAACATTGACAACTCATAACACGAGTCACAGGTGGTCAGAGGGAGAGACAATGGTTTGGGAACCCTATGTATTGACTAGAAAAGACAAAAAACTTCAATACGTAGTGGCACGGTGTGGCTACTATGCACACCGAACAACCAAACTAGGCATATGTCACTGACCATGACCAAATAATTTCAGTATGGGTGGTCAACGTTCACAACCCATAACACGAGTCACAAATGGTCAGAGGGGGAAACAATGGTTTGGAAACACTAGGTATCTTCTAGAAATTACAAAGACCGTTCGAATGTATTGGCACGGTGTGGCTATCGTGCACAATGACCTATCCAAGAAGGCATACATCACGGATCATTACCAAAGAGGTTTAGTGTGTGTGGTCAACATTCACACCTCACAATTCAAGTAACAAATGGTCAGAGGGGGAAACAATGGTTTATGAATACCAGATACCAACTAGCAAGTACAAAGATGCTCAATAAGTAGTGGCACGGTGTGGCTACCGTGCACAATGACCAACCAAAGCATGCATGTGTCACTGACTATGACCAAATGATTTCACCATGATGGGTCAACGTTGACAACTCATAACACGAGTCACAAATGGTCAGAGGGGGAACCAATGGTTTGGGAGTACTAGGTATCGACTAGCAAGTACAAAGACCTTCAATAAGTAATGGCACGGCTACCATACAAACTGACCAACCAAATTATGCATGTGTCACTGATATGACCACAAGTGTTTCACTGTGTGTGGTCGACGTTGACAGCTCATAATACGAGTCCCAAATGGTCAGAGGGGGAAACAACTGTCTGGGAACACTAGGTATCGAATAGCAAGTACAACGACATTCAATGAGTAGAGGCACAGTGTGGCTACCGTGCAAAGTGACCAACCAAAGTAGGCATATGTCACTGACAATGACCAAAGAATTTAACTATGTGTTGTCAACGTATGAAACTCATAAAACAACTCATAGATGGTCAGAGGGAGGAACAATGGTTTGGGAATAATAGGTATCAACTAGCAAGTACAAAGACGTTTAGTACGTAGTGGCACGGTGTGGGTGCCATGCACAATGACCAACCAAAGGAGGTATATGTGACCAAAGAGTTTCACTATGTGTGGTCAATGATGAGAACTCATAACACGAGTCACAAATGGTCAGGGGGGCGGGGAACAATGGCTTGGAAACACTGGGTATCAACTAGCAATTACATATATTTTCAATAACATTGGCACGGTGTGGGTACCATGCACAGTGACCAACCAAGTATGCATATGTCACTGCCCATGATGCAAAGATTACACGATGTGGAGTTAGTGTTGACAACTCATAACACGAGTCACAAATGGTCACGAGGGGTGGGGGGGATAATGGGTTGAAAACACTGTGTATCGACTAGAAAGTACAAAGAACTTCAATCAGTCGTGGCACAGAGTGGCTACCATGCACAATGACAAACTACATTAGACGTTGGTGTCTATCCATGACGAAAAGAATGTCACTGTGTGTGGTCAACGTCGAAAACCCATAATACGAGTCACAAATGGTCATAGGGGGGAACAATGGTTTGGAAATACTAGTTATCAACTAGCAAGTACAAAGAACTTCAATACGTAGTGGCTTACTGTGGCTACCATGCACAATGACCAACCAAACCAGGCATATGTCACAGACTAGAATTGCAAAATAGTACTCTGTGTGGTCAATGTTGACAACTCATAACATGAGTCACAAGTGGTTAGAGGGGGAAACAATGGTTTTGGAATATTAGTTCTCAACTAGCAAGTACAATGACCTTCAATAAGTAGTAGCACGGTGTGGCTACCATGCACAATGAGCGACCAAAGTAGGCATATGTACTGCCTTTGACCAAAGAAATCCGTTGTGTGTGGTCAACGTTGACAACTCATAACACAAGTCACAAATGGTCAGAGGGAGAGACAATGGTTTGGGAACCTTATGTATCGACAAGAAAGGACATAGAATTTCAATGAGTACTGGCACGGTGTGGCTGCTATGCACAGCAAACAACCAAACTAGGCATATGTCAATGACCATGGCCAAATAATTTCAATATGGGTGGTCAACGTTCACAACCCATAACGCGAGTCACAAATGGTCAGAGATGGAAACAATGGTTACGGAATATTAGTTTTCAACTAGCAAGTACAACGACCTTCAAGAAGAAGTAGCACAGTGTGGCTACCATGCACAATGACCGACCAAAGTAGGCATATGTATTGCCTTTGACCAAAGAAATCCGCCGTGTGTGGTCAACATTGACAACTCATAATACGAGTCACAAATGGTCGGAGGGGGAAACGATGGTTTGGGAACACCAGGTATTAACTAGCAAGCACAATGACCTTCAATCAGTAGTGGCACGGTGTGGCTACCATGTACAATGACCAACCAAAGTAGGCATATGTCACTGACCATGACCAAAGAATGTCACTATGTGTGGTCAACTTTGACAACTCATAACACGACTCACAAATGGTCAAAGGGGGAAACAATGGTTTGTGAATACTAGTTATCGACTAACAAGTACAAAGACCTTCAAAATTTAGTGGCACAGTGTGGCTACCATGCACAGTGACCAACCAAAGTATGCATATGTCACTGACCATGACCAATGAATTTCACTTCATGTGGTCAACGTTGACAACTCACAACAAGAGTCACAGATAGTCGGAGGGGGTAACAGTGGTTTGGGAACACTAGCTATCAACTAGAAAGCACAAAGACCTTCAATACGTTGTGACAAAGCGTGGCAACCATGTACACTGACAAACCAAAGTAGGCATATGCCACTAACCATAACCAAAAGGATTTCACAACGTGTGGTCAACGTTGAAAACTCATAACACGAGTCACAAATGGTCAGTGGGGGAAACAATGGGTTAGGAACACTAGTTATCAACTAGCAAGTACAAAGACCTTCAACAAGTAGTGGCTCGGTGTGGCTAGCGCGCACAGTGACCAACCAAAGGATGCATACGTCACTGACTATGACCAAATAAGTCCACTATGTGTGGTCAACATTAACAACTCATAACACGAGTCACGAATGGTCAGAGGGAGAGACAATGGTATGGGAACCCTATGTATCGACTAGAAAGGACAAATAAATTCAATCAGGAGTGGCACGGTGTGGCTACTATGCACACCGAACAACCAAACTAGGCATATGTCACTGACCATAACCAAAGAATTTGAATATGGGTGGTCAACGTTTACAACCCATAACACGAGTCACAAATGGTCGGAGGGGGAAACAATGGTTTCGGAATATTAGTTTTCAACTAGCAAGTACAAAGACCTTCAATAAGTAGTAGCACGGTGTGGCTACCATGCACAATGACCGACCAAAGTAGGCATATGTACTGCGTTTGACCAAAGAAATCCACCGTGTGTGGTCAACGTTGACAACTCATAATAAGAGTCACAAATGGTCAGAGGGGGAACCGATGGTTTGGGAACACTACGTATCGACTAGAAAGCACAAGGACCTTCAAAACTTAGTGGCTACCATGTACAATGACCAACCAAAGTAGGCATATGTCACTGAATATGACCAAAGAATGTCACTATGTGTGGTCAACTTTGACAACTCATAACACGAGTCACAAATGGTCAGAGGGGGAAACAATTGTTTGTGAATATAAGTTATCGACTAGCGAGTACAAGGACCTTCAATATGTAGTGGCACAGTGTGGCTACCATGCACAATGACCAAACAAAGTATGCATATGTCACTGACCATGACGAAAGAATTTCACTTCATGTGGTCAACGTTGACAACTCACAACGAGAGTCACAGATAGTCAGAGGGGGTAACAATGGTTTGGGAACACTAGCTATCAACTAGAAAGCACAAAGACCTTCAACACGTAGTGACACGGCGTGGAAACCATGTACATGGACAAACCAAAGTAGGCATATGCCACTAACCATGACCAAAAGAATTTCACAGTGTGTGGTCAACGTTGAAAACTCATAACACGAGTAACAAATGGTCAGAGGGGGAGACAATGGGTTGGGAACACTAGTTATCAACTAGCAAGTACAAATACCTTCAACAGGTAGTGGCACGGTGTGGCTAGCATGCACAGTGACCTACCAAAGGATGCATACGTCACTGACTATGAGCAAAGAAGACCACAATGTGTGGTCAACATTGACAACTCATAACACGAGTCACAAATGGTCAGAGGGAGAGACAATGGTTGAAGAACCCTGTGTATCGACTGCAAAGGACAAAGAACTTCAATAATTAGTGGCACGGTGTGGATACTATGCACACCGAACAACCAAACTAGGCATATGTCACTGACCATGACCAAAGAATTTCAATATGGGTGGTCAACGTTCACAACCCATAACACGAGTCACAAATGGTCCGAGGGGGAAACAATGGTTTCGGAATATTAGTTTTCAACTAGCAAGTATAACAACCTTTAATAAGTAGTAGCACGGTGTGGCTACCATGTACAATGACCAACCAAAGAAGGCACACGTCACTGACCATGACCAAAGTATGTCACTATGTGTGGTCAACTTTGACAACTCATAACACGAGCCACAAATGGTGAGAGGGGGAAACAATAGTTTGTGAATACTAGTTATTGACTAGCAAGTACAAAGACCTTTAAAATGTTGTCGCACAGTGTGGCTACCATGCACAGTTACCAATCAAAGTATGCATATATCACTGACCATGACCAAAGAATTTAATTTCATGTGGTAAATGTTGACAACTCACAACAAGAGTCATATGTAGTCAGAGGGGGTAACAATGGTTCGGCAACACTAGCTATCAACTAGAAAGCACAAAGACCTTCAATACGTAGTGACACGGCGTGGAAACCATGTACAGTGACAAGCCAAAGTAAGCATATGCCACTAGCCATGACCACAAGAATTTCGCAGTGTGTGGTCAACGTTGAAAACTCATAACACGAGTCCTAGACGGTGAGAGGGGGAAACAGTGGGTTGGGAACACTAGTTATGCCCTAGCAAGTACAAAGACCTTCAACAAGTAGTGGCACGGTGTGGCTAACTTGCACAGTGACCAACCAAGGGATGCATATGTCACTGACTATGACCAAAGAAGTCCACTATGTGTGGTCAACATTTACAACTCATAACACGAGTCACAAATGGTCGGAGGGAAAGACAATGGTTTGGGAACCCTATGTATCGACTAGAAAGGACAAAGTACTTCAATAAGTAGTGGCGCAGTGTGGCTACTATGCACACCGAACAACCAAACTAGGCATATGTCACTGACCATTACGAAAGAATTTCAATATGGGTGGTCAACGTTCACAACCCATACCACGAGTCACAAATTTTCAGAGGGGGAAGCAATGGTTTCTGAATACTATTTTTCAACTAGCAAGTACAACGACCTTTAGTCAGTAGTAGCACGGTGTGACTACCATGCACAATGACCAACCAAAGTAGGCATATGTACTGCCTTTGACCAAAGAAATCCGCTGTGTGTGGTCAATGTTGACAACTCATAATACGAGTCACAAATGGTCTGAGGGGCAAACGATGGTTTGGGAACACCAGGTATTGACTAGTAAGCACAAGGATCTTCAATAAGCAGTGGCACAGTGTGGCTACCATGTATAGTAACCAACCTAAGTAGGCATGTCACTGACCATGACCAAAGATTGTCACTATGTGTGGTCAACTTTGACAACTCATAACACAAGTCACAAATGGTCAAAGGGGGAAACAGTGGGTTGTGAATCCTAGTTATCAACTAGCAAGTACAAAGACCTTCAATATGTAGTGGCATAGTGTGGCTACCATGCACAGTGACCAACCAAAGTATGCATATGTCACTGACCATGACCAAAGAATTTCACTTCATGTGGTCAACGTTGATAACTCACAACAAGAGTCAAAGGTAGTCAGAGGGGGTAACAATGGTTTGGGAATACTAGCTATCAACTAGAAAGCACAAAGACCTTCAATACGTAGTGACACGGCGTGGTAACCATGTACAGTGACAAACCAAAGTAGGCATATGCCACTAACCATGACCAAAAGGATTTCACAGTGTGTGGTCAACGTTGAAAACTCATAACACGAGGCACAAATGGTCAGAGGGGGAAACAATGGGTTGGGAACACTAGTTCTCAACTAGCAAGTACAAAGACCTTCAACAAGTAGTGGCACAGTGTGGCTAGAGTGCACTGTGACAAACCAAAAGATGCATACGTCACTGACTATGACCAAAGAAGTCCACTATGTGTGGTCAACATTGACAACTCATAACACAAGTCACAAATGGTCAGAGGGAAAGACAATGGTTTGGGAACCCTATGTATTGACTATAAACGATAAAGAAATTCAATAAGTAGTGGTGTGGCTACTATGCACACCGAACAACCAAACTAGGAATATGTCACTGACCATGACCAAAAAGTTTCAATGTGGGTGGTCAACGTTCACAACCCATAACACGAGTCACAAATAGTCAGAGGGGGAAACAATGGTTTCAGATTATTAGTTTTCAACTGGCAAGTACAACGATCTTCAATAGGTAGTAGCACGGTGTGGCTACCATACACAATAACCGACCAAAGTAGGAATATGTACTGCCTTTGACGAAAGATATCCGATGTGTTTGGTGAACGTTGAAAGCTCATAATACGAGTCACAAATGGTCAGAGGGGGAAACGATGGTTTGGGAAAACCAGGTATCAAGTAGCAAGCACAAGGACCTTCAACAAGTAATGGAACGGTGTGGCTACCATGTACAATGACCAACCAAAGTAGGCATATGTCACTGACCATGACCAAAGAATGTCACTATGTGTAGTCAACTTTGACAACTCATAACACGAGTCACAAATGGTCAGAGGGGGAAACAATGGTTTGTGAATACTAGTTATCGACTAGTAAGTACAAATACCTTCAATATGTAGTGGCACATTGTGGCTACCATGCACAGTGACTAACCAAAGCATGCATATGTCACTGACCATGACCAAATAATTTCACTTCATGTGGTCAATGTGACAACTCACAACAACCCTCACACATAGTCAGTGGGGGTAACAATGGTTTGGGGACACTAGCTATCATCTAGAAAGCACAAAGACCTTCAATACGTAGTGACACAGCGTGGAAACCATGTGCAGTGACAAATAAAAGTGAGCATATGCCACTAACCATGACAACAAGAATGTCACATTGTGTGGTCAATGTTGAAAACTCATAACACGAGTCAGAAATGGTCAAAGGGGGAAATAATGGATTGGGAACACTAGTTATCAAGTAGCAAGTACAAAGACCTTTAACAAGTATAGGCACAGTGTGGCTAGCGTGCACAGTGACCAACCAAAGGATGCATACGTCACTGACTATGACAAAAGAAGTCCACTATGTATGGTCAACATAAACAACTCATAACACGAGTCACAAATGGTCAGCGGGAGAGACAATGGTTTTGGGAACCCTATTTATCGACTGCAAAGGACAAAGAACATCAATACGTAGTGGCACGGTGTGGCTACTATGCACACCAAACAACCAAACTAGGCACATATCACTGACCATGACCAAAGAATGTCAGTATGGGTGGTCAATGTTCACAACCCATAACACGAGTCACAAATGGTCAGAGGGGAAAACAATGGTTTGGAAATACTAGTTATCTACTAGCAAGTACAAATACCTTCAATATGTAGCAGTACAATGGGGCGACAATGCACAATGTCCAACCAAACTAGGCATATGTCACTGACCATGATTACAGAATTGTACTCTGTGTGGTCAATGTTGACAACTCATAACCCGGGTCACAAATGGTCAGAGGGGGAAACAATGGTTTCAGAATATTAGTTTTCAACTAGCAAGTACAATGACCTTCAATAAGTAGAAGCACGATGTGGCTACCATGCACAACGACTGACCAAAGTAGGCATATGTACTGCCTTTGACCAATGAAATCCGCTGTGTATATCAACGTTGACAACTCCTAACACAAGTCACAAATGGTCAGAGGGAGAGACAATGGTTTGCGAAACCCATGTATTGACTAGAAAGGACAAAGAACTTCAATACGTAGTGGCAAGGTGTGGCTACTATGCACACCGAACAACCAAACTAGGCATCTGTCACTGACCATGACCAAAGAATTTGAATATGGGTGGTCAACGTTCACAACCAATAACATGAGTCACAAATGGTAAGAGGGGCAAACAATGGTTTCAGAATATTAGTTTTCAACTATCAAGTACAACGACCTTGATTGAGTAGTAGCACGGTGTGGTTACCATGCACAATGACCAACCAAAGTAGGCATATGTACAGCCTTTGACCAAAGAAATCCGCTGTGTGTGGTCAACATTGACAACTCGTAATATGAGTCACAAATGGTCAGAGGGGGGAAAAGATAGTTAAGGAACACCAGGTATCCACTAACAAGCACAAGGAAATTCAATAAGTAGTGGCACGGTGTGGCTACCGTGTACAATGACCAACCAAAGTAGGCATATGTCACTGACCATGACCAAAGAAGGTCACTATGTGTGGTCAACTTTGACAACTCATAACACAAGTGACAAATGGTCAGAGGGGGAAAAAATGGGTTGTGAATACTAGTTATTGACTAGCAAGTACAAAGACATTCAATATGTAGTGGCACAGTGTGGCTACCATGCACAGTGACCAACCAAAGTATGGATATGTCACTGACCAGGACCAAAGAATTTCACTTCATGTGGTCAACGTTGACAACTCACAACAAGAGTCACAGATAGTCAGAGGGGATAACAATGGTTTGGGAACACTAACTATCAACTAGAAAGCACAAAGAACTTCAATCCGTAGTGACACGGCGTGGCAACCATGTACAGTGACAAACCAAAGTAAGCATATGCCACTAACCTTGACCAAAAGAATTTTACAGTGTGGTCAACGTTGGAAACTCATAACACGAGTCACAAATGGTCAGGGGGGGCACAATGGGTTGGGAACACTAGTTATCAACTAGCAAGTACAAAGCTCTTCAACAAGTAGTGGCACGGTGTGGCTAGCGTGCCCAGTGAGCAACCAACGGATGCATATGTCCCCGACTATGACCAAAGAAGCCCACTATGTGTGGTCAACATTGAAAACTCATAACACGAATCACAAATGGTCAGATGGATAGACAATGGTTTGGGTAACCTATGTATCGACTAGAAAGGATAAAGAACTTCAATAAGTAGTGGCACGGTGTGGTTACTGTGCACACCAAACAACCAAACTAGGCATATGTCACTGACCATGACCAAATAATTTCAATATGGGTGGTCAACGTTCACAAACCATAGCACGAGTCACAAATGGTCAGAGGGGGAAACAATGGTTTCGGAATATTAGTTTTCAACTAGCAAGTACAATGACCTTGAACAAGTAGTAGCACGGTGTGGCTACTATGCACAATGACTGACCAAAGTAGGCATGAGTACCGCCTTTGACTAAAGAAATCCACTGTGTGCGGTCAACGTTGACAACTCATAGTACGATTCACAAACGGTCAGAGGGGGAAACGATGGTTTGGGAACACCAGGTATCAACTAGCAAGCACAAGGACCTTCAATAAGTAGTGGCACGGTGTGGCTACCATGTACAATGACCAACCAAAGTAGGCATATGTCACTGACCATGACCAAAGAATGTCACTATGTGTGGTCAACTTTGACAACTCATAACACGAGCCACAAATGGTCAGAGGGGAGAACAAAGGTTTGTGAATACTAGTTATCAGCTAACAAGTACGAAGACCTTTAATATGTAGTGGCACAGTGTGGCTACCATGCACGGTGACCAACCAAAATATGCATATGTCACTGACCATGACCAAAGAATTTCACTTCATGTGGTCAACGTTGACAACCCACAACAAGAGTCACAGATAGTCAGAGGGGGTAACAATGGTTTGGGAACACTAGCCATCAACTAGAAAGCACAAAGACCTTCAATACATAGTGACACGATGTGGGAACCATGGATAGTGACAAACCAAAGTAGGCATATGCCACTAACCATGACCAAAAGAATTTCACAGTTTGTGGTCAACGTTGAAAGCTCATAACACGAGTCACAAATGGTCAGAGGGGGAAACAATGGGTTGGGAACACTAGTTATCAAATAGCAAGTATAAAGACCTTCAACAAGTAGTGGCACAGTTTGGCTAGCGTGCACAGTGACCAACCAAAGGATGCATACGTCAGTGACTACGACCAAAGAAGTCCACTATGTGTGGTCAACATTGACAACTCATAACACGAGTCACAAATGATTGGATGGATAGACAATGGTTTGGGAACCCTATGTATTGACTAGAAATGACAAAGAACTTCAATAAGTAGTGGCACGGTTTGGCTACTATGCACAACGAACGACCAAACTATGCATATGTCACTGACCATGAACAAATAACTTCAATATGGGTGGTCAACGTTCACAACCCATAACACGAGTCACAAATGGCCACAGGGGGAAACAATGGTTTTGGAATATTAGTTTTCAACTAGCAAGTACAATGACCTTCAATAAGTAGTAGCACTGTGTGGCTACCATGCACAATGACCGACCAAAGTAGGCATATGTACTGCCTTTGACCAAAGAAATCCGCTGTGTGTGGTCAACGTTGAAAACTCATAATACGAGTCACAAATGGTCAGTGGGGGAAACAATGGTTTGGGAACACCAGGTATCAACTAGCAAGCACAAGGACCTTTAATAAGTAGTGGCACAGTGTGACTACCATGTACAATGACCAACCAAAGTAGGCATATGTCGCTGACCATGACCAAAGAATTTCACTATGTGTGGTCAACTTTGACAACTCATAACACGAGTCACAAATGGTCAGAGGGGGAAACAATGGTTTGTGAATACTAGCTATCGACTAGAAAGTACAAAGACCTTCAATATGTAGTGGCACAGTGTGGCTACCATGCACAGTGACCAACCAAAGTATGCATATGTCACTGACCATGACCAAAGAATTTAACTTCATGTGGTCAATGTTGACAACTCATAACAAGAGTCACAGATAGTCAGGGGGTGTAACAATGGTTTGGGAATACTAGCTATCAACTACAAAGCACGCAGACCTTCAATACATAGTGACACAGCGTGGCAACCATGTACAGTGACAAACCAAAGTAAGCATATGCGACTAACCATGACCACAACAATTTCACATTGTATGGTCAACGTTCAAAACTCATAACAGGAGTCACAAATGGTCAGAGGGGGAAACAATGGGTTGGGAACACTAGTTATCAACTAGCAAGTACAAATACCTTCAACAAGTAGTGGCATGGTGTGGCTAACGTGCACAGTGACCAACCAAAGGATTCATACGTCACTGACTATGACCAAAGAAGTCCACTATGTATGGTCAACATTGACAAGTAATAACACAAGTCACAAATGGTCAGAGGGAGAGACAATGGGATGGGAACCCTATGTATCGACTGGAAAGGACAAAGAAATCCAATACGTAGTGGCACGGTGTGGCTACTATGCACACCGAACAACCAAACTAGGCATATGTCACTGACCATGACCAGAGATGTTCAGTATGGGTGGTCAAATTTCACAACCCATAACACGAGTCACATATGGTCATAGGGGGAAACAATAGTTTGGAATCACTAGGTATCTTCTAGGAAGTACAAAGACCGTCCGTATGTATTGGCATGGTGTGGCTACCGTGCACAATGACCGATCCAAGAAGGCATACATCACTGATCATGACCAAAGACGTTAAGTGTGTGTGGTCAATGTTCACAACTCATAATACAAGTCAAGAATGGTCAGAGGGGGAAACACAGGAATACTAGATACCAACTCCCAAGTACAAATATCTTCAATAAGTAGTGGCACGGGGTGACTACCATGCACAAGGACCAACCAAAACATGCATGTGTCACTGACCATGACCAAATAATTTCACCATGATGGGTCAACGTTGGAAACTCTTAACACGAGTCACAAATGGTCAGAGGGGGAAACAATGGTTTGGGAGTACTAGGTATTGACTAGCAAGTACAAAGAACTTCAATAAGTAGTGGCACGACTACCATGAAAAATGACCAACCAAAGTATGCACATGTCACTGAACATGACCACAAGAGTTTCACTGTGTGTTGTCGACGTTGACAGCTCATAGTACGTGTCACAAATGGTCAGAGTGGGAAACAACGGTTTGGGAACACTAGGTATCAAAAAGCAAGTACAATTACCTTAAAAAAGTAGAGGCACGGTCTGGCTACCGTGCACAGTGACCAACCAAAGTAGGCATATGTCATTGAAAATGACCAAAGAATTCAACTATGTGTGGTCGACGTGCAAAACTCATAAAATAACTCATAAATGGTCAGAGGGAGGAACAATGGTTTGGGAAGACTAGGTATCAACTGGCAATTACAAAGATATTCAATACATATTCGCACGGTGTGGGTGCCATGCACAATGACCAACCAAAAGAGGTATATGTCACTTATCATGACCAAAGAGTTTCACTATGCGTGGTCAATGTTGACAACTCATAACACGAGTCACAAATGGACAGGGGGGGGGGAATGGTTTTGAAACACTAGGTATCAACTAGCAAGTACAAAGATTTTCAATAAAAATGGCACGGTGTGGGTCCCATGCACAATGACCAACCAAGTGTGCATATGTCACTGCCCGTGATGCAAAGATTTCACTATGTGGAGTTAATGTTGACAACTCCTAACACGAGTCAAAAAGGGCCATGTTGGGAAATAATGGGTTGGAAACACTGTGTATCGACTAGAAAGTACAAAGAACTTCAATCAGTCGTGGCACGGGGTGGCTACAATGCACAATGACAAACCACATTAGATGTTGGTATCTATCCATGACCAAAAGAATGTCACTGTATGTGGTCAACGTTGACAACCCATATTACGAGTCACAAATGGTCATAGGGGGAAACAATAGTTTGGAAATACTAGATATCAACTAGCAAGTACAAAGACCTTGAATACGTAGTGGCACACTGTGGCTACTATGCACACCGAACAACCAAACTAGGCATATGTCACTGACCATGACCAAATAATTTCAATGTGGGTGGTCAACGTTCACAACCCATAACACGAGTCACAAATGGTCAGAGGGGGGAAACAATGGTTTCGGAATATTAGTTTTCAACTAGCAAGTACAACGACCTTCAATAAGTAGTAGCACGGTGTGGCTGCCATGCACAATGACCGACCAAAAAAGGCACATGTACTGCCTTTGACCAAAGATATCCTCTGTGTGTGGTCAACGTTGACAACTCATAATATGAGTCACAAGTGGTCAGAGGGGCAAAGGATGGTTCGGGAACACCAGGTATCAACTAGCAAGCACAAGGACCTTCAATAAGTAGTGGCACGGTCTGGCTACCATGTACAATGACCAACCAAAGTAGGCATGTGTCACTGACCATGACCAAAGAATGTCACTATGTGTGGTCAACTTTGACAACTCATAACACGAGTCACAAATGGTCAGAGGGGGAAACAATGGTTTGTGAATACTAGTTATCGACTAGCAAGTACAAAGACCTTCAATATGTAGTGGCACAGTGTGGCTACCATGCACAGTGACCAACCAAAGTATGCATATGTCACTGACCATGACCAAAGAATTTCACTTCATGTGGTCAACGTTGACAACTCACAACAAGAGTCACAGATAGTCAGAGGGGGTAACAATGGTTTGGGAACACTNAACTCATAACACGAGCCACAAATGGTCAGAGGGGGAAACAATGGTTTGTGAATACTAGTTATCGACTAGCAAGTACAAAGACCTTCGATATGTAGTGGCACAGTGTGGCTACCATGCACAGTGACCAACCAAAGTATGTATATGTCACTGACCATGACCAAAGAATTTCACTTCATGTGGTCAACGTTGACAACTCACAACAAGAGTCACAGATATTCAGAGGGGGTAACAATGGTTTGGGAACACTAGCTAGGAACTAGAAAGCACACAGAAATTCAAGACATAGTGATACGGCATGGCAACCATGTAAAGTGACAAACCAAAGTAGGCATATGCCACTAACCATGACCAAACGAATTTCACAGTGTGTGGTCAACGTTGAAAACTCATAACACGAGTCACAAATGGTCAGAGGGGGAAACAATGGGTTGGGAACACTAGCTATCATCTAGCAAGTACAAATACCTTCAACAAGCAGTGGCACGGTGTGGCTAGTATGCACAGTGACCAACCAAAGGATGCATACGTCACTGACTATGACCAAAGAAGTCCACTATGTGTGGTCAACATTGACAACCCATAACACGAGTCACAATTGGTCAGAGGGAGGGAAAGTGGATTGGGAACCCTATGTATTGACTAGAAAGGAAAAAGAACTTCAATAAGTAGTGGTATGGTGTGGCTACTATGCACACCGAACAACCAAACTAGGCATATGTCATTGACCATGACCAAGGAATTTCAATATGGGTGGTCAACTTTCACAACCCATAACACGAGTCACAAATGGTCAGAAAGGAAAAAAATGGTTTCGGAACATTATATTTCAACTAGCAAGTACAACGACCTTCAATAAGTAGTAGCACGGTGTGGCTACCATGCACAATGACCGACCAAAGTAGGCATATGTACTGCCTTTGACCAAAGAAATCCGCTGTGTGTGGTCAAGTTTGACAACTCATAAAACGAGTCACAAATGGTCAGAGGGGGAAACGATGGTTTGGGAACACCAGGTATTAACTAGCAAGCACAGGGACCTTCAATAAGTAGTGGCACGGTGTGGCTACCATGTACAAAGACCAACCAAAGTAGGCTTATGTCACTGACAATGACCAAAGAATTTCACTATGCGTGGTCAACTTTGACAACTCATAACACGAGTCACAAATGGTCAGAGGGGGAAACAATGGTTTGTGAATACTAGTTATCGACTAGCAAGAACAAAGACCTTCAATATGTAATGGCAAAGTGTGGCTACCATGTACAGTGACCAACCAAAGTATACATATGTCACTGGCCATGACCAAATAGTTTCACTTCATGTGGTCAACGCTGACAACTGACAACAAGAGTCACAGATAGGTAGAGGGGGTAACAATGGTTTGGGAACACTAGCTATCAACTAGAAAGCACACAGACCTTCAATACAGAGTGACACGGCGTGGCAACCATGTCAAGTGACAAACCAAAGAAGGCATATTCCACTAACCATGACAAAACGAATTTCAACGTGTGTGGTCAACGTTGAAAACGCATAACACGAGTCACAAATGGTCAGAGGGGGAAACAATGGGTTGGGAACAATAGTTATCATCTAGCAAGTACAAACACCTTCAACAAGTAGTGGCGCGGTGTGGCTAGTATGCATAGTGACCAACCAAAGGATGCATACGTCACTGACTATGACCAAAGAAGTCCACTATGTGTGGTCAACATTGACACTTCATAACACGAGTCACGAATGGTCAGTGGGAGAGACAATGGTTTGCGAACCCTATGTATCGTCAAGAAAGGACAAAGAAATTCACTAAGTAGTGGCACGGTGTTGCTACTATGCACACCAAACAACCAAACTAGGCACATGTCACTGACCATGACCAAAGAATTTCAATATGGGTGGTCAACGTTCACAACCCATAACACGAGTCACAAATGGTTAGAGGGGGAAACAATGGTTTCGGAATATTAGTTTTCAAGTAGCAAGTACAAGGACCTTCAATAAGTAGTAGCACGGTGTGGCTACCATGCACACTGACCAACCGAAGTAGGCATATGTACTGCCGTTGACCAAAGAAATCACTGTGTGTAGTCAACGTTGACGACTCATAATATGAGTCACAAATGGTCAGATGGGGAAACGATGGTTTGGGAACACCAGGTATCAACTAGCAAGCACAAGGACCTTCAGTAAGTAGTGGCACGGTGTGGCTACCATGTACAATGACCAACCAAAGTAGGCATATGTCACTGACCATGACCAAAGAATTTCACTTTGTGTGGTGAACTTTGACAACTCATAACACGAGACGCAAATGCTCAGAGGGGGAAACAATGGTTTTTTAATACTAGTTATGGACTAGCAAGTACAAGGACCTTCAATATGTAGTGGCACAGTGTGGCTACCATGCAGAATGACCAACCAAAGTATGCATATGTCACTGACCATGTCCAAAGAATTTCACTTCATGTGGTCAACGTTGACAACTCACAACAAGAGTCACAGATAGTCAGAGGGGGTAAGAATGGTTTGGGAACACTAGCTATCAACTGGAAAGCACAAAGGCCTTCAATATGTAGTGACACGGCGTGGCAACAATGTACAGTGAGAAACCAAAGTAGGCACATGCCACTAACCATCACCAAGAGTATTTCACAGTGTGTGGTCAACGTTGAAAACTAATAACACGAGTCACAAATGTTCAGAGGGGGAAACAATGGTTTGGGAACCATATGTATCGACTAGAAAGGACAAAGAACTTCAAAAACTAGTGGCACGGTGTGGTTACTATGCACACCGAACAACCAAAGTAGGCACATGTCACTGACCATGACCAAAAGAATGTCAATATGGGTGGTCAACGTTCACAACCAATAACACGAGTCACAAATGGTCAGAGGGGGAAACAATGGTTTCGGAATATTAGTTTTCAACTAGCAAGTACAACGACCTTCAATTAGTAGTAGCACGGTGTGGCTACCATGCAAAATGACCGACCAAAGTAGGCATATGTACTGCCTTTGACCAAAGAAATCCGCTGTGTGCTCAACGATGACAACTCATAATGCGAGTCACAAATGGTCAGAGGGGGCAACGATGGTTTGGGAACACCAGGTATCAACTAGCAAGCACGAGGACCTTCAATAAGTAGTGGCACGTTGTGGCTACCATGTACAATGGCCAACCAAAGTAGGCATATGTCACTGACCATGACCAAAGAATGTCATTATGTGTGGTCAACGTTGACAGTTCATAAAACGAGACACATGGTCAGAGGGGAAAACAACGGTGTGCAAATACTAGTTATCGACTAGAAAGTACGAAGATCTTCAATATGTAGTGGCACAGTGTGGCTACCATGCACAGTGACCAGCCAAAGTATGCATATGTCACTGACTAGGACCAAAGAATTTCACTTCATATGGTCAACGTTGACCACTTACAACAAGAGTCAAAGATATTCAGAGGGCGTAACAATGGTTTGGGAACACTAGCTATCAACTAGAAGGCACAAAGACCTTCAATACGTAGTGACACGGCATGGGAACCATGTGCAGTGACAAACCAAAGTAGGCATATGCCACTAACCATGACCAAAATAATTTCACACTGCGTGGTCAACGATGAAAACTCATAACACGAGTCACAAATGGTCAGAGGGGGAAATAATGGGTTGGGATCACTAGTTATAAACTAGCAAGTACAAAGACCTTCAACAAGTAGTGGCACGGTGTGGCTAGCACGCACAGTGACCAACCAAAGGATGCATATGTCACTGACAATGACCAAAGAAGTCCACTATGTGTGGACAACTAATAACACGAGTCACAAATGGTCAGAGGGAGAGACAATGGTTTGGGAACCCTATGTATTGACTAGAAAGGACAAAGAACTTCAATAATTAGTGGCACGGTGTGGCTACTATGCACACTGAACAACCAAACTAGGCATTTGTCACTGACCATGACCAAAGAATTTCAATATGGGTGGTCAACGTTCACAACCCATAACACGAGTCACAAGTGGTCAGAAGGGGAAACAATGGTTTATGAATATTAGTTTTCAACTAGCAAGTACAACGACATTCAACAAATAGTAGCACGGTGTGGCTACCATGCACAAAGACCGACCAAAGTATGCATATGTACTGCCTTTGACCAAAGAAATCCGCTGTATGTGGTCAATGTTGACAACTTATAATGCGATTCACAAATGGACAGAGGGGGGAACGGTGGTTTGGGAACACGAGGTATTAACCAGCAAGCACAAGGACCTTCAATATGTAGTGGCACGGTGTGGCTACCATGTACAATGACCAACCAAAGTAGGCATATATCACTGGCCATGACCAAAGAATTTCACTATGTGTGGTCAACTTTGACAACTCATAACACAAGTCACACATGATCAGAGGGGGAAACAATGGTTTGTGAATACCAGTTATCGACTAGCAAGTACAAAGACCTTCAATATGTAGTGGCACAGTGTGGCTACCATGCACAGTGACAAACCAAAGTAGGCATATGCCACTAGCCATGACCAAAAGAATTTCACAGTTTGTGGTCAACGTTGAAAACTCATAACATGAGTCACAAATGGTCAGAGGGGGAAACAATTGGCTGGGAACACTAGTTATAAACTAGCAAGTACAAAGACCTTCAAAACATAGTGGCACGCTGTGGCTAGCATGTACAATGACCACCCAAAGGAAGCATACGTCACTGACTATGACCAAAGAAGTCCACTATGTGTGGTCAACATTGACAACTCATAACACGAGTCACAAATGGTCAGAGGGGGAGACAATGGTTTGGGAACCCGATGTATTGACTTGAAAGGACAAAGAACTTCAATAAGTAGTGGCACGGTGTGGCTACTATGCACACCGAACAACCAAGCTAGGCATATGTCACTGACCATGACCAAATGGTTTCAATATGGGTGGTCAACGTTCACAACCCATAACACGAGTCACAAATGGTCAGAGGGGGAAACAATGATGTCGGAATATTAGTTTTAGCAAGTACAATGACCTTCAATAAGTAGTAGCACAGTGTGGCTACCATGCACAATGACTGACCAAAGTAGGCATATGTACTTCCTTTCACCAAAGAAATCCGATGTGTGTGGTCAACGTTGACAACTCATACTGTGAGTCACAAATGGTCAGTGGGGGAAACGACGGTTTGGGAACACCAGGTATCAACTAGCAAGCACAAGGACCTTCAATTATTAGTGGCACGGTGTGGCTAACATGCACAATGACCAAGCAAAATAGGCATATGTCAGTGACCATGACCAACGAATGTCACTATGTGTGGTCAGCTTTGACTACTCATAACACAAGTCACAAATGGTCAAAGAGGGAAACAATGGTTTGTGAATACTAGTTATCGAATAGCAAGTACAAAGACCTTCAATATGTAGTGGCACAGCGTGGCTACCATGCACAGTGACCAACGAAAGTATGCATATGTCACTGACCATGACCAAATAATTTCACTTCATGTGGTCAACGTTGAAAACTCACAACAAGAGTCACAGATAGTCAGAGGGGGTAACTATGGTTTGGGAACACTAGCTATCAACTAGAAAGCACAAAGACCTTCAATACACAGTGACACGGCGTGGCAACCATGTGCATTGACAAAACAAAGCAGGCATATGCCACTAACCATGACCAAAATAATTTCATAGTGTGTGGTCAACGTTGAAAACTCATAACATGAGTCACAAATGGTCTGAGGGGGAAAGAATGGGTTGGGAACACTAGTTATCAACTAGCAAGTACAAAGACCTTCAACAAGTATTGGCATTGTGTGACACGGTGTGGCAACCATGTACAGTGACAAACCAAAGTAGGCATAGGCCACTAACCATCACCAAATAATTTAAGTATGTGTGGTTGACGTGGAAAACTCATAAAAGAATTCATAAATGGTCAGAGGGAGGAACAATGGTTTGGGAATACTAGGTGTCAACTAGCAAGTACAAATACCTTTAATACGTAGTGGCACGGCCCGGGCGCCATGCACAATGACCAACCAAAGGAGGTATATGTCACTTATCATGACCAAATAGTTTCACTATGTGTGGTCAATGTTGACAACTCATAACACGAGTCACAAATGGTCGGGGGGGGGGTAACAATGGTTTGGAAACACTAGGTATCAACTAGCAAGTACAAAGATTTTCAATAAAATTGGCACGGTGTGGGTACCATGCACAATGACCAACCAAGTATGCATATGTCCCTGCCCATGATGCAAAGATTTCACTATGTGGAGTTAATGTTGACAACTCATAACACGAGTCGCGAATGGTCAGGAGGGGGAATAATGGGTTGGAAACACTGTGTATCAACTAGAAAGTACAAAGAACTTAAATCAGTCGTGGCACGGTGTGGCTACCATGCACAATGACAAACCACATTCGACGTTGGTGTCAATCCATGACCAAAAGAATGTCACTGTGTGTGGTCAACGTTGAAAACCCATAATACGAGTCACAAATGGTCATAGGGGGAAACAATGGTTTGGAAATACTAGTTATCAACTAGCAGGTACAAAGACCTTCAGTACGTAGTGGCACACTGTGGCTACCATGCACAATGACCAACCAAACTAGGCATATGTCACAAACCATGATTACAGAATTGTACTCTGTGTGGTCAATGTTGACAATTCATAACACGATTCACAAATGGTCAGAGGGGGAAACAATGATTTCGGAATATTAGTTTTCAACTAGCAAGTACAACGACCTTCAATAAGTAGTAGCACGGTGTGGCTACCATGCACAATGACCGACCAAAGTAGGCATATGTACTGCCTTTGACCAAAGAAATCTGCTGTGTGTGGTCAACGTTGACAACTCATAACACGAGTCACAAATGGTCAGAGGGAGAGACAATGGTTTGGGAACCCTATGTCTTGACTAGAAAGGACAAAGAACTTCAATAAGTAGTGGCACGGTGTGGCTACCACACCATACTAGGCATATGTCACTGACCATGACCACAGAAGTTCAATATGGGTGGTCAACGTTCACAACCCATAACACGAGTCACAAATGGTCAGAGGGGGAAACAATGGTTTCGGAATATTAGTTTTCAACTAGCACGTACAATGACCTTCAATTAGTAGTACCACGGTGTGGCTACCATGCACAATGACCGGCCAGAATAGGCATATATATTGCCTTTGACCAAAGAAATCCACTATGTGTGGTCAACGTTGACAACTCATAGTACGAGTCACAAATGGTCAGAGGGGGAAACGATGGTTTTAGAAACACCAAGTATCAACGAGAAATCACAAGAACCTTCAATGATTAGTGGCACGGTGTGGCTACCATGCACAATGACCAACCAAAGTAGGCATATGTCACCGACCATGACCAAATAATGTCACTATGTGTGGTCAACGTTGACAACTCATAACACGAGTCACAAATGGTCAGATGGGGATACAATGGTTTGTGCATACTAGTTATTGACTAGCAAGTACAAAGACCATCAATATGTAGTGGCACAGTGTGGCTACCATGCACAGTGACCAACCAAAGTATGCATATGTCACTGACCATGACCAAAGATTTTCACTTCATGTGGTCAACGTTGACAACTCACAACAAGATTCACGGAGAGTTAGAGGGGGTAACAATGGTTTGGGAACACTAGCTATCAACTAGAAAGCAAAAAGCCCTTCAATACGTAGTGACACCGCGTGGCAACCATGTACAGTGACAAACCAAAGTGGGCATATGCCACTAACCATGACTTAAAGAACTTCATAGTGTGTGGTCAACGTTGAAAACTCATAACACGAGTCACAAATGGTCAAAGGCAAAACCAATGGGTTGGGAACACTAGATATCAACTAGCAAGTACAAATACCTTCAACAAGTATTGGCACAGTATGGCTAGCGTGCACAGTGACCAACCAAAGGATGCATACGTCACTGAGTATGACCAAAGAATTCCACTATGTATGGTCAACATTGACAACTCATAACACGAGTCACAGATGGTCAGAGGGAGAGGCAATGGTTTGGGAACCCTATGCATTGACTAGAAAGGACAAAGAAATTCAATAAGTAGTGGCACAGTGTGGCTACTATGCACACCGAACAACCAAACTAGGCATATGTCACTGACCATGACCAAATAATTTCAATATGGGTGGTCAACGTTCACAACCCATAACACGAGTCACACATGGTCAGAGAGGAAAACAATGGTTTTGGAATATTCGTTTTCAACTAGCAAGTAGAAAGACCTTCAATAAGTAGAAGCACACTGTGGCTACCATGCACAATGACCGACCAAAGTAGGCATATGTACTGCCTTTGACCAAAGAATCCGCTGTGTGTGGTCAACGTTGACAACTCATAATGCAAGAAACAAATGTTCAGAGGGGGAAACGATGGTTTGGGAACACCAGGTATCAACTAGCAAGCACAAGGACATTCAATAAGTAGTAGCACGGTGTGGCTACCATGTAGAATGACCAACCAAAGCAGGCATATGTCACTGACCATGACCAAACAATGTCACTATGTGTGGTCAACTTTGACCACTCATAACACGAGTCACAAATGGTCAGAGGGGAAACAATGGTTTTTTAATACTTGTTATCGATTAGCAAGTACAAAGACCTTCAATATGTTTTAGCACAGTGTGGCTACCATGCGCACTAACCAACCAAAGTATGCATATGTCACTTGACCATGACCAAAGAATTTCTCTTCATGTGGTCAACGTTGACAACTCACAACAAGAGTCACAGATAATCAGAGGACGTAACAATGGTTTGGGAACACTAGCTATCAACTAGAAAGCACAAAGACCTTCAATACGTAGTGACATAGCGTGTCAACCATGTACAGTGACAAACCAAAGTAAGCATATGCCACTGACCATGACCAAAAGAATTTCATGGTGTGTGATCAACGTTGGAAACTCATAACGCAAGTCACAAATGGTCAGAGGGGGAAACAATGGGTTGGAAACACTAGCTATCAGCTAGCAAGTACAAAGACCTTCAACAAGTAGTGGCACGGTGTGGCTAGCGTGCACGGTGATCAACCAAAGGATGCATACGTCACTGAATATGACCAAAGAAGTCCACTATGTGTGGTCAACATTGAAAACTCATAACACGAGTCTCAAATGGTCAGAGGGAGAGACAATGGTTTGGGAACCCTATGTATCGACTAGAAAGGAAAAAGAACTTCAATACGTAGTGGCACGATGTGGCTACTATGCACACCAAACAACAAAACTAGGCATATGTCACTGACCATGACCAAATTATTTCAGTATGGGTGGTCAACGTTCACAACCCATAACATGAGTCACAAATTGTCAGAGGGGGGAAACAATGGTTTCGGAAAATTAGTTTTCAACTAGCAAATACAGCGACCTTCAAAATGTAGTAGCACAGTGTGGCTACCATGCACAATGACCGACCAAAGTAGGCATATACCCTGCCTTTGACAAAAGAAATCCGCTGTGTGTGGTCAACGTTGACAACTCATAATGCGAGTCACAAATGGTGATAGGGGGAAAGAATGGTTTAGGAACACCAGGTATCAACTAGCAAGCACAAGGACCTTCAATAAGTAGTGGCATGGTGTGACTACCATGTACAATGACCAACCAAAGTAGGCATATGTCACACTCCATGACCAAAGAATTTCACTTTGTGTGGTCAACTTTGACAACTCATAACACAAGTCACAAATGGTCAGAGGGGGAAACAAGGCTTTGTGAATACTAGTTTTCGACTAGCAAGTACAAAGACCTTCAATATGTAGTGGCACAGTGTGGCTTCCATGCACAGTGACCAACCAAAGTATGCATATGTCACTGACCATGACCAAATAATTTCACTTCATGTGGTCAATGTCGACAACTCACAACAAGAGTCACAGATAGTCAGAGGGGGTAACAATGGTTTGGGAACACTAGCTATTAAATATAAAGCACAAACACCTTCAATACGCAGTGACACGGCGTGGCAACCATGTAAAGTGACAAACCAACGTAGGCATATGCCACTAACCATGACCAAAAGAATTTCACAGTGTGTGGTCAACGTTGAAAACTCATAACACGAGTAACAAATGGTCAGAGGGGGAAACAATGGGTGGGGAACACTATTTATCAACTAGCAAGTACAAAGACCTTCAACAAGTAGTGGCACGGTGTGGCTAGCGTGCACAGTGACCATTCAAAGGAACCATACGTCACTGACTATAACCAAAGAGGTCCACTATGTGTGGTCAACATTGACATCTCATAACACGAGTCACAAATGTTCAGAGGAAGAGACAATGGTTTAGGAACCCTATGTATCGACTAGAAAGGACAAAGAACTTCAATAAGTTGTGGCACGATGTGGCAAATATACACACCGAACAACCAAACCAGTCATATGTCACTGACCATGACGAAAGAATTTCAATATGGTTGGTCAACCTTCACAACCCATAACACGATTCACAAATGGTGAGAGGGGGAAACAATGGTTTTGGAATATTAGTTTTCAACTAGCAAGTACAACGAACTTCAACAAGTAGTAGCACGGTGTGGCTAGCATGCACAATGACCGGCCAAAGTAGGCATATGTACTGACTTTGACCAAAGAAATCCGCTGTATGTGGTCAACGTTGACAACTCGTAATACGAGTCACAACTGGTCATAGGGGAAAACGATGGTTAGAGTACACCAGGTATCAACTAGCAAGCACAAGGACCTTCAATAAGTAGTGGCACGTTGTGGTTACCATGTACAATGACCAACCAAAGTAGGCATATGTCACACTCCATGACCAAAGAATGTCACTATGTGTGGTCAACTTTGACAAGTCATAACACGAGTCTAAAATGGTCAGAGGGGGAAACAATGGTTTTTGAATACTAGTTATCAACTAGCAATTGCAAAGAAATTCAATATATAGTGGTACAGTGTGGCTACCATGCACAGTGACCAACCAAAGTATGCATATGTCACGGACCATGACCAAAGAATTTCACTTCATGTGGTCAACGTTGACAGCTGACAACAAGAGTCACAGATAGTCAGAGGGGGTAACAATGGTTCCGGAACACTAGCTATCCACTAGAAAGCACAAAGACCATCAACACGTAGTGAAACGGCGTGGCAACCATGTACAGTGACAAACCAAAGTAGGCATATGCTACTAACCATGACCAAAAGAATTTCACAGTGTGTGCTCAACATTGAAAACTCATAACACGAGTTACAAATGGTCATAGGAGGGAACAATGGGTTGAGAATAATAGTTCTCAACTATCAAGTACAAAGACCTTCAACAAGTAGTGGCACGGTATGGCTAGCGTGCACAGTGACCAACCAAAGGATGCATACGTCACTGACTATGACCAAATAAGTCCACTATGTGTGGTCAACATTGACAACTCATAACACAAGTCACAAATGGTCAGAGGGAGAGACAAAGGTTTGGGAAGCCTATGTATTGACTAGAAAGGACAAAGAACTTCAATACATAGTGGCACGGTGTGGCTACCATGCACAGTGACCAACCAAAGGATGCATACGTCACTGACTATGACCAAATAAGTCCACTATGTGTGGTCAACATTGACAACTCATAACACAAGTCACAAATGGTCAGAGGGAGAGACAAAGGTTTGGGAAGCCTATGTATTGACTGGAAAGGACATCGAACTTCAATAAGTAGTGGTACGGTGTGGCTACTATGCACATCGAACAACCAAAATAGGCATATGTCACTGACCATGATCAAATAATTTCAATATGGGTGGTCAACGTTCAGAACCCATAACACGAGTCACAAATGGTCAGAGGGGGAAGCAATGGTTTCGGAATATTATTTTTTCAACCAGGAAGTACAACGACCTTCAATAAGTAGTAGCACGGTGTGGCTACCATGCACAATGACCGACCAAAGTAGGCATATGTACTGCCTTTGACCAAATACATCCGATGTGTGTGGTCAAAGTTGACAACTTCGAATACGAATAAAAAATGGTCAGAGGGGGATACGATGGTTTGGGAACACCAGGTATTAACTAGAAAACACAAGGATCTTCAATAAGTAGTGGCACGGTGTGGCTACCATGTACAATGACCAACCAAAGTATGCATATGTCACTGACCATGACAAAAGAATGTCACTATGTGTGGTCAACTTTGACAACTCATAACACGAGTCACAAATGGTCAGAGGGGGAAACAATGGTTTGTGAATACTAGTTATCGACTGGAAAGTACAAAGACCTTCAATATGTCGTGGCACAGTGTGGCTACCATGCACAGTGACCGACCAAAGTATGCATATGTCACTGACCATGACCAAAGAATTTAACTTCATGTGGTCAACGTCGACAACTCACAACAAGAGTCACAGATTGTCAGAGGGGGTAATAATGGTTTGGGAACAGAAAACTATTAAATATAAAGCACAAAGACCTTCAATACTTAGTGACACGGCGTGGCAACCATGTAAAGTGACAAACCAATGTAGGCATATGCCACTAACCATGACCAAAGGAATTTCACAGTGTGTCGTCATGGTTGAAGACTCATAACACGAGTAACAAATGGTCAGAGGGGGAAACAATTGGTTGGAAACACTATTTATCAACTAGCAAGTCAAAGACCTTCAACAAGTAGTGGCACGGTGTGGCTAGCGTGCAAAGTGACCAACCAAAGGATGCATGCATCACTGACTATCACCAAAGAGGTCCACTATGTGTGGTCAACATTGACAACTCATGACACGAGTAACAAGTGTTCAGAGGGAGAGATAATGGTTGGGAACCGTATGTGGAAATAGTAGTTTTCAACTAGCAAGTACAACGACCTTCAATAAGTAGTAGCACGGTGTGGCTACCATTCACAATGACCGACCAAAGTAGGCATATGTACTGCCTTTGACCAAACAAATCCGCCGTGTGTTGCCAACGATGACAACTCATAATGCAAATCACAAATGGTCACAGGGGGAAACGATGGTTTGGGAACACCAGGTATGAACTAGCAAGCACAAGGACCTTCAATAAGTAGTGGCACGGTGTGGCTACCATGTAAATTGACCAACCAAATTAGGCATATGTCACTGACCATGACCAAAGAATGTCACTATGTGTGGTCAACTTTGACAACTCATAACACGAGTCACAAATGGTCAGAGGGGGAAACAATGGTTTGTGAATACTAGTCATCGACTAGCAAGTACGAAGACCTTCAATATGTAGTGGCACAGTGTGCCTCACATGCACAGTGACCAACCAAAGTATGCATATGTCACTGACTCTGACCAAAGAATTTCACTTCATGTGGTCAATGTCGACAACTCACAACAAGAGTCACAGATAGTCAGAGGGGGTAACAATGGTTTGGGAACACTAGCTATTAAATATAAATCACAAAGACCTTCAATACTTAGTGACACGGCGTGGCAACCATGTAAAATGACAAACCAACGTAGGCATATGCCACTAACCATGACCAAAGGAATTTCACAGTGTGTCGTCAACGTTGAAGACTCATAACACGAGTAACAAATGGTCAGAGGGGGAAACAATGGGTTGGGAACACTATTTATCAACCAGCAAGTACAAAGACCTTCAACAAGTAGTGGCACGGTGTGGCTAGCGTGCACAGTGACCAACCAAAGGATGCATACGTCACTGACTATGACCAAAGAGGTCCACTATGTGTGGTCAACATTGACAACTCATAACACGAGTACCAAGTATTCAGAGGGAGAGATAATGGTTTGGGAACCGTATTTGGAAATAGTAGTTTTCAACTAGCAAGTACAACGACCTTGAATAAGTAGTAGCACGGTGTGGCTACCATTCACAATGACCGACCAAAGTAGGCATATGTACTGCCTTTGACCAAACAAATCCGCCGTGCGTTGCCAACGATGACAACTCATAATGCAAATCACAAATGATCAGAGGGGGAAACGATGGTTTGGGAACACCAGGTATCAACTAGCAAGCACAAGGACCTTCAATAAATAGTGGCACGGTGTGGCTACCATGTACAATGACCAACCAAATTAGGCATATGTCACTGACCATGACCAAATGATGTCACTATGTGTGGTCAACTTTGACAACTCATAACACGAGTCACAAATGGTCAGAGGGGGAAACAATGGTTTGTGAATACTAGTCATCGACTAGCAAGTACAAAGACATTCAATATATAGTGGCACAGTGTGGCTACCATTCACAGTGACCAACCAATTTATGCATATGTTACTGACCATGACCAAAGAATTTCACTTCATGTGGTCAACTTTGACAACTCACAACAAGAGTCACAGATAGTCAGAGGGGGTAACAATGGTTTGGGAACACTAGCTATCAAATAGAAAGCACAAAGACCTTCAATACGTAGTGACACGATGTGGCAACCATGTATAGTGATAAACCAATGTAGGCATATGCCACGAACCATGACCAAAATAACTTCAGAGTGTGTGGTCAACGTTGTAAACTCATAACTTGAGTAACAAATGGTCAGAGGGGGAAACAGTGGGTTGGGAACACTACTTATCAACTAACAAGTACAAATACCTTCAACAAGTAGTGGCACGGTGTGGCTTGCGTGCACAGTGACCAACTAAAGGATGCATACGTCACTGACTTTGACCAAAGAGGTCCACTATGTGTCGTCAACATTGACAACTCATTACACGAGTCACAAATGTCCAGAGGGAGAGACAATGGTTTGGGAACCCTATGTATTGACTAGAAAGGACAAAGAACTTCAGTAAGTAGTGGCACAATGTGGCTACTATACACACCAAACAACCAAAGCAGGCATATGTCACTGACCATCACGAAAGAATTTCAATATGGGTGGTCAATGTCCACAACCCATAACTCGAGTCACACATGGTCAGAGGGGGAAACAATGGATTCGAAATATTAGTTTTCAACTAGCAAGTAAAACGACCTTCAACAAGTAGTAGCACGGTGTGGCTACCATGCACAAAGATTGGCCAAAGTAGGCATATGTACTGCCTTTGACCAAAGAAATCTGCTGTGTGTCGTCAACGTTGAAAACTCGTAATACCAGTCACAACTGGTCAGAGGGGAAAACGATGGTTTGGGAACACCAGGTATCAACTAGCAAGCACAAGGACCTTCAATAAGTAGTGGCACGGTGTGGTTACCATGTACAATGACCAACCAAATTAGGCATATGTCACTGACCATGACCAAAGAATGTCACTATGTGTGGTCAACTTTGACAACTCATAACACGAGTCCCAAATGGTCAGAGGGGGAAACAATGGTTTGTGAATACTAGTTATCGACTAGCAAGTACAAGGACATTCAATATGTAGTGGCACAGTGTGGCTACCATGCACAGTGACCAACCAAAGTATGCATATGTCACTAACCATGACCAAAGAATTTAACTTCATGTGGTCAACGTTGACAACTGACAACAAGAGTCACAGATAGTCAGAGGGGATAACAATGGTTTCGGAATATTAGCTATCATCTAGAATGCAGAAAGACCATCAACACGTAGTGACACGGCGTGGCAACCATGTACAGCGACAAACCAAAGTAGGCATATGCTGCTAACCATGACCAAAAGAATTTCACAGTGTGTGCTCAACGTTGAAAACGCATAACACGAATCACAAATGGTCAGAGGAGGGAACAACGGGTTGAGAATACTAGTTCTCAACAAGCAAGTACAAAGACCTTCAACAAGTAGTGGCACGGTGTGGCTAGCGTGCACAGTGACCAACCAAAGGAAGCATACGTCACTGACTATGACCAAATAAGTCCACTATGTGTGGTCAACATTGACAGCTCATAACACGAGTCACAAATGGTCAGAGGGAGTGACAATGGTTTGGGAACCCTATGTATCGACTAGAAAGGAAAAGGAACTTCAATAAGTTGTGGCACAGTGTGGCTACTATGCACATCCAACTTCCAAAATAGGCATATATCACTGAACATGACCAAATAATTTCAATATGGGTGGTCAACGTTCACAACCCATAACACGAGTCACAAATGGTCAGAGGGGGAAACAATGGTTTCGGAATATTATTTTTCAACTAGCAAGTACAACGACCTTCAAAAAGTAGTAGCATGGTGTGGCTACCATGCACAATGACCGACCAAAGTAGGCATATGTACTGCCTTTGACCAAATAAATCCGATGTGTGTGGTCAACGTTGACAACTCATGATACGAGTCACAAATGGTCAGAGGGGGATACGATGGTTTTGGAATACCAGGTATCAACTAGCAAGCACAAGGATGTTCAATCAGTAGTGGCACAGTGTGGCTACCATGTACAATGACCAACCAAAGTATGCATATGTCACTGACCATGACCAAAGAATGTCACTATGTGTGGTCAACTTTGACAACTCATAACACGAGTCACAAATGGTCAGAGGGGGAAAAAATGGTTTGTGAATACTAGTTATCGACTAGCAAGTACAAAGACCTTCAATATGTAGTGGCACAGTGTGGCTACCATGCACAGTGACCAACCAAAGTATGCATATGTCACTGACCATGACCAAAGGATTTCACTTCATGTGGTCAACGTTGACAACTCACAACAAGAGTCACAGATAGTCAGAGGGGGTAACAATGGTTTGGGAACACTAGCTATCAACTAGAAAGCACAAAGACCTTCAATACGTAGTGACACGGCGTGGCAACCATGTACAGTGACAAACCAAAGTAGGCATATGCCACTAACCATGACCAAAAGAATTTCACAGTGTGTGGTCAACGTTGAAAACTCATAACACGAGTCACAAATGGTCAGAGGGGGAAACAATGGGTTGGGAACACTAGTTATCAACTAGCAAGTACAAAGACCTTCAACAAGTAGTGGCACGGTGTGGCTAGCGTGCACAGTGACCAACCAAGGTATGCATATGTCACTGACCATGACCAAAGAATTTCACTTCATGTGGTCAACGTTGACAATTCACAACAAGAGTCACAGATAGTCAGAGGGGGTAACAATTGTTTGGGAACACTAGCTATTAAATATCAAGCACAAAGACCATCAATATGTAGTGACACGGTATGGCAACCATGTAAAGTGACAAACCAACGTAGGCATATGCCACTAACCATGACCAAAGGAATTTCACAGTGTGTGGTCAACGTTGAAAACTCATAACACGAGTAACAAATGGTCAGAGGGGGAAACAATGGGTTGGGAACGCTATTTATCAACTAGCAAGTACAAAGACCTTCAATGAGTAGTGGCACAGTGTGGCTAGCATACACAGTGACCAACCAAAGGATGCATACGTCACTGACTATGACCAAAGAAGTCCACTATGAGTGGTCAACATTGACAACTAATAACACGAGTAACAAGTGTTCAGAGGGAGAGATAATGGTTTGGGAACCCTATGTGGAAATAGTAGTTTTCAACTAGCAAGTACAAAGACCTTCAATAAGTCGTAGCACGGTGTGGCTACCATGCACAATGACAGACCAAAGTAAGCATATGTACTGCCTTTGACCAAGGAAATCCGGTGTGTGTGGTCAACGATGACAACTCATAATGCGAATCACAAATGGTCAGAGGGGGAAAAGATGGTTTGGGGACACCAGGTATCTACTAGCAAGCAGAAGGACCTTCAATAAGTAGTGGCACGGTGTGGCTACCATGTACAATGACCAACCAAATCAGGCATATGTCACTGACCATGACCAAATAATGTCACTATGTGTGGTCAACTTTGACAACTCATAACATGAGTCACAAATGGTCAGATGGGGAGACAATGGTTTGTGAATACTAGTTATCGACTAGCAATTACAAATACCTTCAATATGTAGTGGGACAGTGTGGCTACCATGCACAGTGACCAACCAATTTATGCATATGTTACTGACCATGACCAAAGAATTTCACTTCATGTGGTCAACGTTGACAACTCACAACAAGAGTCACAGATAGTCAGAGGGGGTAACAATGGTTTGGGAACACTAGCTATCAACTAGAAAGCACAAAGACCTTCAATATGTAGTGGCACAGTGTGGCTACCATGCACAGTGACCAACCAATTTATGCATATGTTACTGACCATGACCAAAGAATTTCACTTCATGTGGTCAACGTTGACAACTCACAACAAGAGTCACAGATAGTCAGAGGGGGTAACAATGGTTTGGGAACACTAGCTATCAACTAGAAAGCACAAAGACCTTCGATACGTAGTGACACGATGTGGCAACCATCTGCAGTGACAAACCAAAGTAGGCATATGCCACTAACCATGACCAAATGAATTTCACAGTGTGTGGTCAACGTTGAAAACTCATAACACAAGTCACAAATGGTCAGAGGGGGAAACAATGGTTTGTGAATACTCGTTATCGACTAGCAAGTACAAAGACATTCAATATGTAGTGGCACAGTGTGGCTACCATGCAAAGTGACCAACCAAAGTATGCATATGTAACTGACCATGACCAAAGAATTTCACTTCATGTGGTCAACGTCGACAACTCACAACAAGAGTCACAGATAGTCAGTGGGTGTAACAATGGTTTGGGAACACTAGCTATTAAATATAAAGCACAAAGACCTTCAATACGTAGTGACACCGCGTGGCAACCATGTAAAGTGACAAACCAACGTAGGCATATGCCACTAAGCATGACCAAAAGAATTTCACAGTGTGTGGTCAACGTTGAAAACTAATAACACGAGTCACAAGTGGTCAGAGGGGGAAACAATGGGTTGAGAACACTAGTTATCAACTAGAAAGTACAAAGACCTTCAACAGGTAGTGGCACAGCGTGGCTAGCGTGCACAGTGGCCAACCAAAGTATGCATACGTCACTGACTATGACCAAATAAGTCCACTATGTGTGGTCAACATTGACAACTCATAACACAACTCACAAATGGTCACAGGGAGAGACAATGGTTTGGGAACCCTATGTATTGACTAGAAAGGACAAAGAACTTCAATAAGAAGTCGCACGGTGTGGCTACTATGCACACCGAACAATTAAACTAGGCATATGTCACTTACCATGACCAAATAATTTCAATATGGGTGGTCAACGTTCACAACCCATACCACAAGTCACAAATGGTCATAGGAGGAAACAATGGTTTCGGAATATTTGTTTTCAACTAGCAAGTACAACGACCTTCAATAAGTAGTAGCACGGTGTGGCTACCATGCACAATGACTGACCAATGTAGGCATATGTACTGCCTTTGACCAAATAGATCCGCTGTGTGTGGTCAACGTTGACAACTCATAATGCAAGTAACAAATGGTCAGAGGGGTAAGCAATGGTTTGGGAACACCAGGTATTAACTAGCAAGCCTAATGAACTTCAATAAGTAGTGGCACGGTGTGGCTACCATGTACAATGACCACTCAAAGTAGGCATATGTCACTGACCATGACCAAAGAATTTCACTATGTGTGGTCAACTTTGACAACTCATAACACGAGTCACAAATGGTCAGAGGGGGAAACAATGGTTTGTGAGTACTAGTTACCGACTAGCAAGTACAAAGACCTTCAATATGTAGTGGCACAGTGTGGCTACCATGCACAGTGACCAACCAAAGTATGAATATGTCACTGACCATGACCAAAGAATTTCACTTCATGTGGTCAACGTTGACAACTCACAACAAGAGTCAAAGATAGTCAGAGGGGGTAACAATGGTTTGGGAACACTAGCTATCAACTAGAACGCACAAAGACCTTCAATACGTAGTGACACGGCTTGGAAACCATGTACAGTGACAAACCAAAGTAGGCATATACCACTAACCATGACCAAAAGAATTTCACAGTGTGTGGTCAACGTTGAAAACTCATAACACGCGTCACAATTAGTCAGAGGGAGAAACAATGGGTTGGGAACACTAGTTATCAACTAACAAGTACAAATACCTTCAACAAGAAGTGGCACGGTGTGGCTAGCATGCAAAGTGACCAACCAAAGGATGCATACGTCACTGACTATGACCACATAAGTCCACTATGTGTGGTCAACATTGACAACTCATAACACGGGTCACAAATGGTCAGAGGGAGAGACAATGGTTTGGGAACCCTATGTATCGACTAGAAAGGAAAATTAACTTCTATAACTAGTGGCATGGTGTGGCTACTATGCATACCGAACAAAGAATTTCAATATGGGTGGTCAACGTTCACAACCTATAACACGAGTCACAAATGGTCAGAGGGGGAAACAATGGTTTCCGAATATTAGTTTTCAACTACCAAGTACTACGACATTCAATAAGTAGTAGCACGGTGTGGCTACCATGAACAGTGACCGGCCAAAGTAGGCAAATGTGCTGCCTTTGACCAAAGAAATCCACTGTGTGTGGTCAACGTTGACAACTCATAATACGAGTCACAAATGGTCAGAGGGAGAGATAATGGTTTGGGAACCCCTGGTGTCAACTAGCAAGCACAAGGAGCTTCAACAAGTAGTGACATGGTGTGGCTACCATGTACAATGACAAACCAAAGTAGGCATATGTCACTGACCATGACCAAAGAATGTCACTATGTGTGGTCAACTTTGACAACTCATAACACGAGTCACAAATGGTCAGAGGGGGAAACAATGGTTTGTCAATACTAGTTATCAACTAGCAAGTACAGAGACCTTCAATATATACTGGCACAGTGTGGCTACCATGCACAGTGACCAACCAAAGTATGCATATGTCACTGACCATGACCAAAGAGTTTCACTTCATGTGGTCAAAGTTGACAACTCACAACAAGAGTCATATATTGTGAGAGGGGGTAACAATGGTTTGGGAACACTAGCTATCAACTAGAAAGCACAAAGGCCTTCAATACATATTGACATTGCGTGGCAACCATGTACAGTGACAAACCAAAGTAGGCATATGCCACAACCCATGACCAAACAAATTTCACAGTGTGTGGTCAACGTTGAAAACTCATAACACGAGTCACAAATGGTCAGAGGGGGGAAGCAATGGGTTGGGAACACTAGTTATCAACTAGCAAGTACAAAGACCTTCAACAACTAGTGACACGGTGTGGCTAGCGTGTACAGTGACCAACCAAAGGATGCATACGTCACTGACTATGACCAAATATGTCCACTATGTGTCGTCAACATTGACAACTCATAACACAAGTCACAAATGGTTAAAGGGAGAGACAATGGTTTGGAAACCCTATGTACCGAATAGAAAGGACAAAGAACTTCAACAAGTAGTGGCACGGTGTGGCTCCTATGCACAACGAACAACCAAACTGGGCATATGTCACTGACCATGGCCAAATAATTTCAGTATGGCTGGTCAATGTTCACAACCCAGAACACGAGTCACAAATGGTCAGAGGGGGAACCAATGGTTCCGGAATATTAGTTTTCAACTAGCAAGTACAATGATCTTCAATAAGTAGTAGCACAGTGTGGCTACCATGCAAAATGACCGACCAAAGTAGGCATATGTACTGCCTTTGACCAAAGAAATCCGCTGTGTGTGGTCAACGTTGACAACTCATAATACGAGTCACAAATGGTCAGAGGGGGAAACGATGGTTTGGGAACACCAGGTATCAACTAGCAAGCACAAGGACCTTCAATAAGTAGTGGCACGGTGTGGCTACCATGTACAATGACCAACCAAAGGAGGCATATGTCACTGACCATGACCAAAGAATGTCACCATGTGTGGTCAACTTTGACAACTCATAACACGAGTCACAAATGGTCAGAGGGGGAAACGATGGTTTGGGAACACCAGGTATCAACTAGCAAGCACAAGGACCTTCAATAAGTAGTGGCACGGTGTGGCTACCATGTACAATGACCAACCAAAGGAGGCATATGTCACTGACCATGACCAAAGAATGTCACCATGTGTGGTCAACTTTGACAACTCATAACACGAGTCACAAATGGTCAGAGGGGAAAACAATGGTTTGTGAATACTAGTTCTCGACTAGTAAGTACAAAGACCTTCAATATGTAGTGGCACAGTGTGGCTACCATGCACAGTGACCAACCAAGGTATGCATACGTCACTGATCATGACCATAGAATTTCACTTCATGTGGTCAATGTTGATAACTCACAACAAGAGTCACAGATAGTCAGAGGGATTAACAATGGTTTTGGAAAACTAGCTATCAACTAGAAATTACAAAGAACTTCAATAAGTAGTGACACGGCGTGACAACCATGTACAGTGACAAACCAAAGTAGGCATATGCCACTAACCATGACCAAAATAATTTCATATTGTGTGGTCAATGTTGAAACTCATAACATGAGTCATAAATGGTCTAAGGGGGAAACAATGGTTTGTGAATACTAGTTATTGACTAGCAAGTACAAAGACCTTCAATATGTAGTGGCACAGTGTGGCTACCATGCACAGTGACTGACCAAAGTATGCATATGTCACTGACCATGACCAAAGAATTTCACTTCATATGGTCAACGTTGACAACTCACAACAAGAGTGACTGATAGTCAGAAGGGGGTAACAATGGTTTGGGAACACTAGCTATCAACTAGAAAGCACAAAGACATTCAATAGGTAGAGACACGGCGTGGCAACCATGTACAGTGACAAACCAAAGTAGGTATATGCCACTAACCATGACCAAAATAATTTCACAGTGTGTGGTCAACGTTGAAAACCCATAACACGAGTCACAAATAGTCAGAGGGGGAAACAATGGGTTGGGAACACTAGTTATCAACTAGCAAGTACAAAGACCTTCAACAAGTAGTGGCACGGTGTGGCTAGCGTGCACAGTGACCACCCAAAGGATGCATACTTCACTGAATATGACCAAAGAAGGCCACTATGTGTGGTCAACATTGACAACTCATAACACAAGTCAAAAATGGTGAGAGGGAGAGACAATGGTTTGGGAACCCTATGTATCGACTAGAAAGGACAAAGAACTTCACTTCGTAGTGGCACGGTGTGGCTATTATGCACACCGAACAACCAAGCAAGGCATATGTCACTGGCTATGACCAAAGAATTTCAATATGGATGGTCAACGTTCACAGCCCATGTCACGAGTCACAAATGGTCAGAAGGGGGAAACAATGGTTTTGGGATATTAGTTTTCAACTAGCAAGTACAACGGCCTTCAATAAGTAGTAGCACGGTGTGGCTACCATGCACAATGACCGACCAAAGTATGCATATGTACTGCCTTTGACAAAAGAAATCCACTGTGTGTGGTCAACGTTGACAACTCACAATGTGAGTCACAAATGGTCAATGGGGGGAACAATTGTTTGGGAACATCTGGTATCAACTAGCAAGCACAAGGACCTTCAATAAGTAGTGGCACGGTGTGGCTACCATGTACAATGACAAACCAGAGTAGGCATATGTCACTGACCATGACCAAAATATCTCACTATGTGTGGTCAACTTTGACAACTCATAACACGAGTCACAAATGGTCAGAGGGGGAAACAATGGTTTGTGAATAATAGTTATCGACTAGCAAGTACAAAGACCTTCAATATGTAGTGGCACAATGTGGCTACCATGCACAGTGACCAACCAAAGTATGCATATGTCACTGACCAGGACCCAAGAATTTCACTTCATGTTGTCAACGTTGACAACTCACAACAAGAGTCAAAGGTAGTCAGAGGGGGTAACAATGGTTTGGGAACACTGGCTATCAACTAGAAAGCACAAAGACCTTAAATATGTAGTAACATGGCATGGCAACCATGTACAGTGACAAACCAAAGTAGACATATGTAACTAACCATGACCAAAAGAATTTCACACAGTCTGGTCAACGTTGAAAACTCATAACACGAGTCACAAATGGTCAGAGGGGAAAACAATGGGTTGGGAACACTAGTTATCAACTAGCAAGTAAAAAGACCTTGAACAAGTAGTGGCACGGTGTGGCTACCGTGCAAAGTGACCAACCAAAGGATGCATACGTCACTCACTATGACCAAAGACGTCCACTATGTGTAGTCAACATTGACAACTCATAACACGAGTCACAAATGGTCAGAGGGAGAGACGATGGTTTGGGAACCCTATGTATCGACTAGAAAGGACAAAAAACGTCAATAAAAAGTGGCACGGTGTGGCTACTATGCACACCAATTAACCAAAGTAGGCATGTGTCATTGACCATGACCAAAGATTTTCACTATGGGTGGTCAACGTTCACAACCCATAACACCAGTCACAAATGGTTAGAGGGGGAAACAATGGTTCGGAATATTCGTTTTCAACTAGCAAGTACAACGACCTTCAATAAGTAGTAGCACGGCGTGGCTACCATGCACAATGACCGACCAAAGTAGGCATATGTACTGCCTTTGACCAAAGAAATCCGCTGTTTGTGGTCAACGTTGAAAACTCACAATGCGAGTCACAAATGGTCAGAGGGGGGAACGATGGTTTGGGAACATCTGGTATCAACTAGCAAGCACAAGGACCTTCAATAAGTAGTGGCACGGTGTGGCTACCATGTACAATGACCAACCAAAGTAGGCATATGTCACTGACCATGACCAAAGAATGTCACGAAGTGTGCTCAACTTTGACAACTCATAACACGAGTCACAAATGGTCAGAGGGGAAAACAATGGTTTGTGAATACTAGTTATCGACTAGCAAGTACAAAGACCTTCAATATGTAGTGGCAAAGTGTGGCTACCATGCACAGTGACCAACCAAAGTATGCATATGTCACTGACCATGACCAAAGAATTTCACTTCATGTGGTCAACGTTGACAACTCACAACAAGAGTCACAGATAGTCAGAGGGGGTAACAATAGTGTGGGAACACTAGCTATCAACTAGCAAGTACAACGACCTTCAATAAGTAGTAGCACGGCGTGGCTACCATGCACAGTGACCAACCAAAGTATGCATATGTCACTGACCATGACCAAAGAATTTCACTTCATGTGGTCAACGTTGACAACTCACAACAAGAGTCACAGATAGTCAGAGGGGGTAACAATAGTTTGGGAACACTAGCTATTAACTAGAAAGCACAAAGACCTTCAATACGTAGTGACACGGCATGGAAACCATGTACAGTGAAAAACCAAACTAGGCATATGCCACTAACCATGACCGAACCAATTTCACAGTGTGTGCTCAGCATTGAAAAATCATAACACGAGTCTCAAATGGTCAGAGGGGGAAACAATGGGTTGGGAATACTAGTTATCAACTAGGGACCTTCAACAAGTAGTGGCACGGTGTGGCTAGCTTGCACAGTGACCAACCTAAGGATGCATATGTCACTTACTATGACCAAATAAGTCCACGATGTGTGGTCAACATTGACAACTCATAAAATGAGTGACAAATGTTCAGAGGGAGAGACAATAGTTTGGGAACCATATGTATCGACTAGGAAGGACAAAGAACTTCAATAAGTAGTGGAACGGTGTGGCTACTATGTTCAACGAACAACCAAACTAAGCATATGTCACTGACCATGACCAAAGAATTTCAATATGGGTGGTCAACGTTCACAACCCATAACACGACTCACAAATGGTCAGAGGGGGAAACAATGGTTTTGGACTATTAGTTTTCAACTAGCAAGTACAACGACCTTCAATAAGTAGTAGCACGGTGTGGCCACCATGCACAATGACCGACCAAAGTAGGCATATGTACTGCCTTTCCCCAAAGAAATCCGCTGTGTGTGGTCAACGTTGACAACTCATAATGCGAGTCACAAATGGTCAGGGGGGAAAACGTTGGTTTGGGAACACCAGGAATCAACTAGCAAGTGCAAGGACCTTTAATAAGTAGTGGCACGGTGTGGCTACCATGTGCAATAGCCAACCAAAGTAGGCATATGTCAATGATCATGACCAAAGAATGTCACTATGTGTGGTCAACTTTGACAACTCATTACACGAGTCACAAATGGTCAGAGGGGGAAACAAGGATTTGTGAATACTAGTTATCGACTAGCAAGTACAAAGACCTTCAATATGTAGAGGCACATTGTGGCTACCATTCACAGTGACCAACCAAAGTATGCATATGTCACTGTTCAGGACCAAAGAATTTCACTTCATGTGGTCAACATTGACAACTCACAACAAGAGTCACAGATAGTCAGAGGGGGTAACAATGGTTTGGGAACACTAGCTATCAACTACAAAGCACAAAGACCTTCAATACGCAGTGACACGGCGTGGCAACCATGTACAGTGACAAACCAAAGTAAGCATATGCCATTAACCATGACCAAAAGAATTTCACAGTGTGTGGTCAACATTGAAAACTCATAAAACGAGTCATAAATGGTCAGAGGGGGAGACAATGGGTTGGGAACACTAGTTATCAACTAGAAAGTACAAAGACCTTCAACAAGTAGTGGAACGGTGTGGCTAGCGTGCACAGCGACCAACCAAAGGATGCATACGTCACTGACTATGACCAAAGAAGTCCACTATGTGTGGTCAACATGGACAACTCATAACAGGAGTCGCAAATGGTCTTAGGCAGAGACAATGGTTTGGGAACCCTATGTATCGAGTAGAAAGGGCAAAGAACTTCAATAAGTAGTGGCACGGTGTGGCTACTATGCACACCGATAACCAAACTAGGAAAATGTCACTGACCATGACCAAAGAATTTCAATATGGGTGGTCAACATTCACAACCCATAAGATGAGTCACAAATGGTCAGAGGGGGAAACGATGGTTTCAGAATATTATTTTTCAACTAGCAAGTACTACAACTACAATAAGCAGTAGCACGGTGTGGCTACCATGCACGACGACCAACCCAAGTAGGCATATGTACTGCCTTTGACGAAATAAATCCGATGTGTTCGGTGAACGTTGACAGCTCATAATACGAGTCACAAATGGTCAGAGGGGGAAACGATGGTTTGGGAACACCCGGTATCAACTAGTTACCGCAAGGACCTTCAAGAAGCAGTGGCACGGTGTGGCTACAATGTACAATGACCAACCAAAGTAGGCATATGTCATTGACCATGATCAAAGAATGTCACTATGTGTGGTCAACTTTGACAAGTCCTAACACAAGTCACTAATGGTCAGCGTGGGAAACAAGGGTTTGTGAATAGTTTTCGACTAGCAAGTACAAAGACCTTCAATATGTAGTGGCACAGTGTGGCTACCATGCACAGTGACGAACCAAAGTATGCATATGTCACTGACCATGACCAACGAATTTCACTTCATGTGGTCAACGTTGACAACTCACAACAAGAGTCACAGATAGTCTGAGGGGGTAACAATGGTTTGGGAACACTAGCTATCAACTAGAAAGCAGAAAGGCCTTCAATACGTACTGAGACGGCGTGGAAACCATGTAAAGTGACAAACCAACGTAGGCATATGCCACTAACCATGACCAGAAGAATTTCACAATGTGTGCTCAACTTTGACAACTTATAACATGAGTCAAAAATGGTCAGAGGGGGAAACAATGGTTTGTGAATACTAGTTATCGACTAGCAAGTACAAAGACCTTCAATATGTAGTGGCACAGTGTGGCTACAATGCACAGTGACCAACCAGAGTATGCATATGTCACTGACCATGACCAAAACATTTCACTTCATGTGGTCATGTGGACAACTCACAACAAGAGTCAGATATAGTCAGAGGGGGTAACAATGGTTTGGGAACACTAGCTATCAACTACAAAGCACAAAGACCTTCAATACGTAGTGACACGGCATGGCAACCATGTACAGTGACAAACCAACGTAGGCATATGCCACTAACCATGACGAAAAGAATTTCGCAGTGTGTGGTCAACGTTGAATATTCATAAGACGAGTGAAAAATGGTCAGAGGGGGAAACAATGGTTTGGGAACCCTATATATCAACCAGAAAGGAGAAAGAACTTCAATAAGTAGTGGCACGGTGTGGCTACTATGCACACCGAACAACCAAACTAGGCATATGTCACTGACCATGACCAAAGAATTTCAATATGGGTGGTCAACGTTCACAACCCATAACACGAGTCACAAATTGTCAAAGGGGGAAACAATGGTTTCCGAATATTAGTTTTCAACTAGCAAGTACAACGACCTTCAATAAGTAGTAGCACGGTGTGGCTACCATGCACAATGACCGACCAAAGTAGGCATATGTACTGCCTTTGACCAAAGAAATCCGCTGTGTGTGGTCAACGTTGACAACTCATAATACGAGTCACAAATGGTCAGAGGGGGNCTTCAATAAGTAGTGGCACGGTGTGGCTACTATGCACACCGAACAACCAAACTAGGCATATGTCACTGACCATGACCAAAGAATTTCAATATGGGTGGTCAACGTTCACAACCCATAACACGAGTCACAAATTGTCAAAGGGGGAAACAATGGTTTCCGAATATTAGTTTTCAACTAGCAAGTACAACGACCTTCAATAAGTAGTAGCACGGTGTGGCTTCCATGCACCATGACCGACCAAAGTAGGCATATGTACTGCTTTTGACCGAAGAATTCCGGTGTGTGTGGTCAACGTTGATAACTCATAATACGAGTCACAAATGGCCAGAGGGGGAAACGATGGTTTGGGAAATCTTGTATCAACTAGCATGCACAAAGACCTTCAAGAAGTAGTGTCACGTTGTTTCTACCATGTACAATAACCAACCAATGTAGGCACATGTCACTGACCATCACCAAAGAATGTCACTATGTGTGGTCAACTTTGAAAACTCATAACACGAGTCATAAATGGTCTGGGGGGGAAAAAATGGTTTGTGAATACTAGTTTTCGACTAGCAAGTACAAAGACCTTCAATATGTAGTGGCACAGTGTGGCTACCATGCACAGTGACCAACCAAAGTATGCATATGTCACTGACCAGGACCAAAGAATTTCACTTCATGTGGTAAACGTTGACAACTCACAACAAGAGTCACAGATAGTAAGAGGGGGTAACAATGGTTTGGGAACACTAGCTATCAACTAGAAAGCGCAAAGAGTTTCAATACGCAGTGACACTGCGTGACAACCTTGTAAAGTGACAAACCAACGTAGGCATTTGCCACTAACCCCGACCAAAGGAATTTCACAGTGTGTGGTCAACTTTGACAACTCATAACATGAGTCACAAATGGTCAGAGCGGGAAACAATGGTTCGGGAACACTAGTTATCAACTAGCAAGTACAAAGACCTTCAACAAGTAGTGGCACGGTATGGCTAGTGTGCATAGTGACCAACCAAAGGATGCGTACGCCACTGACTATGACCAAAGAAGTCCACTGTGTGTGGTCAACATTGAAAACTCATATCACGAGTCACAAATGGTCAGAGGGAGAGACAATGGTTTGGGAACCCTATGTATCGACTAGAAAGGACAAAGAACTTCAATAGGTAGTGGCACGGTGTGGCTACTATGCACACCGAACAACCAAACTAGGCATATGTCACTGACCATGAGCAAAGAATTTCAATATGGGTGGTCAACGTTCACAACCCATAACACGAGTCACAAATTGTCAGAGGGGGAAACAATGGTTTCAGAATATTAGTTTCCAGTTAGCAAGTACAACGAACTTCAGTAAGTAGCAGCACGGTGTGGCTACCATGCACAATGACCGAACGAAAAAGGCACATGTACTGCCTTTGACCAAAGAAATCCGCTGTGTGTGGTCAATGTTGACAACTCATAATGCGAGTCACAAATGGTCAGAGGGGGAAACGATGGTTTGGGAACACCAGGTATCAACTACCAAGCACAAGGACCTTCAATAAGGAGTGGCACAGTGTGGCTACCATGTACAATAACCAACCAAAGTAGGCATATGTCACTGACCATGACCAAAGAAGTCCACTATGTTTGGTCAACATTGACAACTCATAACACGAGTCACAAATGGTCAGAGAGAGAGAGAGACAATGGTTTGGGAACTCTATGTATCGACTAGAAAGGACAAAGAACTTCAACAAGTAGTGGCACGGTGTGGCTCCTATGCACAACGAACAACCAAAATAGGCATATGTCACTGACCATGACCAGAGAATTTCAATATGGGTGGTCAACGTTCACCAACCATAAGCAGTCAGAGGGGAGAACAACGGTCTGGGAATATCAGTTCTCAACTAGCAAGTACAACGACCTTCAATCAGTAGTAGCACGGTGTGGATGCCATGCACAATGACCGACCAAAGTATGCATATGTATTGCCTTTGACCAAAGTAATCCGATGTGTGTGGTCAACGTTGACAACTCATAATACGAGTCACAAATGGTCAGAGGGGGAAACAATGGTTTGGGAACACCAGGTGTCATCTAGCAAGCACAAGGACCTTCAATAAGTTGTGGCACGGTGTGGATACCATGCACGACGACGAACCAAAGTAGGCATATGTCACTATGACCAAATAATGTCACTATGTGTGGTAAACTTTGACAACTAATAACATGAGTCACAAATGGTCAGAGGGGGAAACAATGGTTTGTGAACACTAGTTATCGACTAGCAAGTACAAAGACCCTTATTATATAGTGGCACACTGTGGCTACCATGCACAGTGACCAACCAAAGTATGCATATGTCACTGACCATGACCAAAACATTTCACTTCATGTGGTCAATTTTGACAACTCACAACAAGAGTCACAGATAGTCAGAGGGGGTGACAATGGTTTGGGAACACTAGCTATCAACTAGAAAGCACAAAGATCTTCATTACGTAGTGACACGGCGTGGAAACCATGTACAGTGCCAAACCAAAGTACGCATGACCAAAAGAATTTCACAATGTGTGGTCAACGTTGGAAACTCATAACGCGAGTCACAAATGGTCAGAGTGGGAAACAATGGTTTGGGAACACTAGTTATCAACTAGCAAGTACAAAGACCTTCAACAAGTAGTGGCACAGTGTGGCTAGCGTGCACAGTGACCAAACAAAGGATGCATACATCACTGACTATGACCAAAGAATTCCACTATGTGTGGTCAACATTGACAACTCGTAACAACAGTCACAAATAGTCACAGGGAGAGACAATGGTTTTGGAACTCTATGTATCGACTAGAAAGGACAAAGAACTTCAATATGTAGTGGCACGGTGTGGCAAATATGCACACCGAACAACCAAACCAGGCAAATGTCACTGACCATGACCAAAGAATTTCAATATGGGTGGTCAACGCTCACAACCCATAACACAAGTCACAAATGGTCAGAGGGGGAAACAATGGTTTCGGAACATTAGTTTTCAACTAGCAAGTACAACGACCTTCAATAAGTAGTAGCACGGTGTGGCTACCATGCACAATGACCGACCAAAGTAGGCATATGTACTGCCTTTGACCAAAGAAATCCGCTGTGTGTGGTCAACGTTGACAACTCATAATACGAGTCACAAATGGTCAGAGGGGG
>SZWC01005588.1:111168-122257 GCA_023375785.1 Penium margaritaceum
ACGAGTCACAAATGGTCAGAGGGGGAAACAATGGTTTCGGAATATTAGTTTTCAACTAGCAAGTACAACGACCTTCAATAAGTAGTAGCACGGTGTGGCTACCATGCACAATGACCGACCAAAGTAGGCATATGTACTGCCTTTGACCAAAGAAATCCGCTGTGTGTGGTCAACGATGAAAACTCATAATACGAGTCACAAATGGTAAGATGGGGAAACAATGGTTTGGGAACACCAGATATCAACTAGCAAGCACAAGGATCTTCAATAAGTCATGGCACGGCGTGGCTAACATGTACAGCGACCAACCAAAGTAGGCATATGGCACTGACCATGACCAAAGAATGTCATTTTGTGTGGTTAACTTTGACGACTAACAAACCGAGTCACAAATGGTCAGGGGGGAAACAATGGTTTGTGGATACTAGTTATCGACTGTGAAGTACAAAGACCTTAAATATGGAGTGGCACAGCGTGGCTACCATGCACAGTGACCAACCAAAGTATGCATATGTCACTGGCCATGAACAAAGAAATTCACTTCATGTGGTCAACATTGACAACTCACAACAAGAGTCACAGATAGTCAGAGGGGGTAACAATGATTTGGGAACACTAGCTATAAACTAGAAAGCACAAAGACCTTCAATACGTATTGACATAGCGTCGCAACCATGTACAGTGACAAACCAAAGTAAGCATATGCCACTAACCATGACCTCAATAATTTCACAGTGTGTGGTCAATGGTGAAAACTCATAACACAACTCACAAACGATCAGAGGGGGAAACTACGGGTTGGGAACACTAGTTATCAACTAGCAAGTACAAAGATCTTCAATGAGTAGTGGCACGGTGTGGCTAGCCTGAACAGTGACCAACCAAAGGATGCATATGTCACTGACTATGACCAAAGAAGTCCACAATGTATGATCAACATTGCAAAACGCATAACACAAGTCACAAATGCACAGAGGAAGAGACAATGGTTTGGGAACCCTATGTATCAACTAGAAAGGACAAAGAACTACTATATATACTGGCACGGTGTGGCTACTATGCACACCGAACAACCAAACTAGGCATATGTCACTGACCATGACCAGATAATTTCAGTATGGGTGGTCAACGTTCACAACCCATAACACGAGTCACAAATAGTCAGAGGGGGGAAACGATGGTCTCGGAATATTAGTTCTCAACTAGCAAGTACAAGGACCTTCAATAAGTAGTAGCACGGTGTGGGTACCATGTACAATGACCAACCAAAGTAGGCATATGTACTGCCTTTGACCAAAGAAATCCGATGTGTGCGGTCAACGTTGAAAAATCATTATATGAGTCACAAATGGTCAGAGGGGGAAACAATGGTTCGGGAACACCAGGTATCAACTAGCAAGCACAAGGACCTTCAATAAGTAGTGGCACGGTGTGGCTACCATGTACAATGACCAACCAAAAAAGGCATATGTCACTGAGCATGACCAAATAATGGCACTATGTGTGGTCAACTTTGACAACTCATAACACGAGTCAGAAATTGTCAGAGGGGGGAAAGAATGGATTGTGAATACTAGCTATCGACTAGCAAGTACAAAGACCTTCAATATGTAGGTGCACAATATGGCTACCATGCACAGTGACCAACCGAAGTATGCATATGTCACTGACCATAACCAAAGAATTTCACTTCATGTGGTCAACGTTGACAACTCACAACAAGAGTCACAGATAGTCAGAGGACGTAACAATGGTTTGGGAACACTAGCTATCAACTAGAAAGCACACCGACCTTCAATACGTAGTGACACAGTGTGGAAATCATGTACAGTGACAAACCAAAGTAAGTATATGCCACTAACCATGACCACAAGAATTTCGCAGTGTGTGCTCAACGTTGAAAACTCATAACACGAGTCACAAATGGTCACATGGGGAAACAATGGGTTGGGAACATTAGTTATCAACTAGAAAGTACAAAGAACTTCAACAAGTAGTGGCACGGTGTGGCTAGCTTGCACAGTGACCAACCAAAGGATGCATACGTCACTGACTATGACCAAAGAAGTCCACTATGTGTGGTCAACATCAACAACTCATAACACGAGTCACAAATAGTTAGACGGAGAGACAATGGTTTGGGAACCCTATGTATTGACTAGAAAGGATAAAGAACTTCAATACGTAGTGGCACGGTGTGGCTACTATGCACACCAGACAGCCAAACTATGCATATGTCACTGACCATGACCAAAGAATTTCAGTATGGGTGGTCAACGTTCACAACCCATAAAACGAGTCATAAATGGTCAGAGGGGGAAACAATGGTTTGGAGACACTAGGTATCCTCTAGCCAGTACAAAGAACATTCGTATGTAGTGGCATGGTGTGGCTACCGTGCACAATGACCTACCCAAGAAGGCATACATCACTTATCATGACGAAAGAATTTTAGTGTGTGTGGTCATCGTTCACAACTCATAATACAAGTAAAAAATGGTCAGAGGTAGAGACAATGGTTTGGGAATACTCGGTATCAACTAGCAAGTACAAAGACCTTCAATAAGTAGTGGCACGGTGTGGCTACCATGCACAATGACCAACCAAAGCATGCATGTGTCGCTGACCATAACCAGATAATTTCACCATGATGGGTGAACGTTGACAACTCTTAACACGAGTCACAAATGGTCAGCAGGGGAAACAATGGTTTGGGAGTATTAGGTATCGACTAGCAAGTACAAAGCCCTTCAATAAGTAGTGGCACGGCTACCATGCAAAATGACCAACCAAAGTATGCATATGTCACTGAACATGACCACAAGAGTTTCACTGTTTATGGTCGACGTTGACAGCTCATAATACGAGTCACAAATGGTCAGAGGGGGAAACAACGGTTTGTGAACACTAGGTATCGACTAGCAAGTAAAAATACATTCAATAAGAAGAGGAGCGGTGTGGCCACCGTGCACAGAGACCAACTAAAGTAGGCATATGTCATTGACCATGACCAAAGAATTTAACTAGGTGTGGTCGACGTGGAAAACTCATACAACAAGTCATAAATGGTCAGAGGGAGGAACAATGGTTTGGGAAGACTAGGTATCAAATAGCAAGTACAAATACCTTTAATGTGTAGTGGCACGGTGTGGGTGCCATGCACAATGACCAACCAAAGGAGTTATATGTCAATTATCATGACAAAAGAGTTTCACTATGTGTGGTCAATGTTGAAAACTCATAACACGAGTCACAAATGGTCAGGGGGGGAACAATGGTTTGGAAACACTAGGTATCACCTAGCAAGTACAAAGATTTTCAATAAAATTGGCATTGTGTGGGTATCATGCACAATGACCAACCAAGTATGCATATGTCACTGCCCATGATGCAAAGATTTCACTATGTGGAGTTAATTGTAACAACTCATAACACAAGTCACAAATGGTCATGGGGGGAAATCATGGGTTAGAAACACTGTGTATCGACTAGAAAGTACAAAGAAATTCAATCAGTCGTGGCACAGTGTGGCTACCATGCACGATGACAAACCACATTAGACGTTGGTATCTATCCATGGCCAAAATAATATCACTGTGTGTGGTCAACGTTGACAACCCATAATACGAGTCACAAATGGTCATAGGGGGAAACAATGGTTTGGAAATACAAGTTATCAACTAGCATGTACAAAGACCTTCAATACGTAGTGGCACACTGTGGATACCATGCACAATGACCAACCAAACTAGGTATACATCACAAACCATGATTACAGTATTGTACTCTATGTGGTCAATGTTGACAACTCATAGCACGAGTCCCAAATGGTCAGAGGGGGAAACAATGATTTCGGAATACTAGTTTTCAACTAGCAAGTACAACGACATTCAATAAGTAGCAGCATGGTGTGGCTACCATGCACAATGACCGACCAAAGTAGGCATATGTACTGCCTTTGACCAAAGAAATCTGCCGTGTGTGGTCAACGTTGACAACTCATAACACGAGTCACAAATGGTCAGAGGGAGAGACAATGGTTTGGGAACCTATGTATTGACTAGAAAGGACAAAGTACGTCAATGAGTAGTGGCACGGTGTGGCTACTATGCACACTGAACAACCAAACTAGGCATATGTCACTGACCATGACCAAATCATTTCAATATGGGTGGTCAACGTTCACAACCCAGAACACGAGTCACAAATGGTCAGAGGGGGAAACAATGGTTTCACAATATTAGTTTTCAACTAGCAAGTACAACGAAATTCAATAAGTAGTAGCACGGTGTGGCTACCATGCACTATGACCGACCAAAGTAAGCATATGTACTGCCTTTGACCAAAGAAATCCGCTGTGTGTGGTCAACGTTGACAACTCATAATACGAGTTACAAATGGTCAGAGGGGGAAACGATGGCTTGGGAGCACCAGGTATCAACTAGCAAGCACAAGGACCTTCAATAAGTAGTGGCACGGTGTGGCTACCATGTACAATGACCAACCAAAGTAGGCATATGTCACTGACCATGACCAAAGAATGTCAATATGTGTGGTCAACTTTGACAACTCATAACACGAGTCACAAATGGTCAGAGGGGGAAACGATGGCTTGGGAGCACCAGGTATCAACTAGCAAGCACAAGGACCTTCAATAAGTAGTGGCACGGTGTGGCTACCATGTACAATGACCAACCAAAGTAGGCATATGTCACTGACCATGACCAAAGAATGTCAATATGTGTGGTCAACTTTGACAACTCATAGCACGAGTCCCAAATGGTGAGAGGGGAAACAATGGTTTGTGAATACTAGTTATCGACTAGCAATTACAAAGACCTTCAATATGTAGTTGCGCAGTGTGGCTACCATGCACAGTGACCAACCAAAGTATGCATATGTCACTGACCAGGACCAAAGAATTTCACTTCATGTGGTCAACGGTGACAGCGCACAACAAGAGTCACAGATAGTCAGAGGGGATAACAATGGTTTGGGAACACTAGTTATCAACTAGAAAGCACAAAGACCTTCAATACATAGTGACACGGCGTGGAAACCATGTATAGTGACAAACCAAAGTAGGCATATGCCACTGACCATGACCAAACGAATTTCACAGTGTGTGGTCAACTTTGAAAACTCATAACACGAGTCAAAAATGGTCATAGGGAAAAACAATGGGTTGGGAACACAAGTTATCAACTAGCAAGTACAAAGACCTTCAACAAGTAGTGGCAAGGTGTGGTTATCGTGCACGGTGACCAATCAAAGGATGAATACGTCACTGACTATCACCCAAGAATTGTCAATGTTCACCACTAATGTGGTGAACATTGACAACTCACAACACGAATCACAAATAGTCAGAGGGAGAGACAATGGTTTGGGAACCCTATGTATCGAATAGAAAGGACAAAGAACTTCAATACCTAGTGGTACGGTGTCGCTACTATGCACACCGAACAACCAAACTAGGCACATGTCACTGACCATGACCAAAGAATTTCAATATGGGTGGTCAACGTTCACAACCCATAGCACAATTCACAAATGGTCAGAGGGGGAAGCAATGGTTTGGACTATTAGTTTTCAACTAGCAAGTACAACGAACTTCAATAAGTAGTAGCACGGTGTGGGTACCATGCACAATGACCGACCAAAGTACACATATGTACTGCCTTTGACCAAAGAAATCCAATGTGTGTGGTCAACGTTGACAACTCGTAATGCGAGTCACAAATGGTCAGAGGGGGGAACGATGGTCTGAGAACACCAGGTATCAACTAGCAAGTACAAGGACCTTCAAAACGTAGTGGCGGTGTGGCTACCATGTACAATGACCAACCAAAGTAGGCATATGTCACTTGCCATGACCAAAGAATGTCACTATGTGCTTTCAACTTTGACAACTCATAACACGAGTCACAAATGGTCAGAGGGGGAAACAATGGTTTGTGTATACTAGTTATCGACTAGCAAGTACAAAGACCGACAATATGTAGTGGCACAGTGTGGCTACCGTGCACAGTGACCAACCAAAGTATGCATTTGTCACTGGCCATGACCAAAGAACACTTCATGTGGTCAACATTCACAACTCACAACAAGAGTCACATATAGTCAGGGGGAAATGATGGTTTCGGAACACTAGCTATCAACTAGAAAGCACAAAGACTTTCAATACGTAGTGACACGGCGTGGCAACCATGTACAGTGACAAACCAACGTAGGCATATGCCACTGACCATGACCAAAAGAATTCCACTGTGTGTGGTCAACGTTGAAAAATCATAACACGAGTCACAAATGTTCAGAGGGGGAAACAAAGGGTTGGGAACACTAGTTATCAACTAGCAAGTACAAAGACCTTCAACAAGTAGTGGCACGGTGTGGCTAGCGTGCACAGTCACCAACCAAAGGATGCATACGTCACTGTCTATGACCAAAGAAGTCCACTACGTGTGGTCAACATTGAAAGCTCATAACACAAGTCACAAATGGTCAGAGGGAGAGACAATCATTTGGGAATCCTATGTATCGGCTAGACAAGACAAATAACGTCAATAAGAAGTGGCACGGTGTGGCTACTATACACACCGAACAACCAAACTAGGCATATGTCACTGACCATGACCAAAGAATTTCATATGGGTGGTCAACGTTCACAACCCATAACACGAGTCACAAATGGTCCGAGGGGGAAACAATGGTTTCGGACTATTAGTTTTAAACTAGCAATTACAACGACCTTCAATAAGTAGTAGCACGGTGTGGCTACCATGCACAATGACCGACCAAAGTAGGCATATGTACTGCCTTTGACCAAAGAAATCCGCTGTGTGTGGTCAACGTTGAAAACTCATAATGCGAGTCACAAATGGTTGGAGGGGGAAACTATGCTTTGGGAACACCAGGCATCAATTAGCAAGCACAAGGACCTTCAATAAGTAGTGGCACGGTGTGGCTACCGTGTACAATGACCAACCAAAGTAGGCATATTTCACTGACCATGACCAAAGAATGTCACTATGTGTGGTCAAATTTAATAACTCATAACACGAGTCACAAATAGTCAGAGGGGGAAACAATGGTTTGTGAATACTAGTTATTGACCAGCAAGTACAAAGACCTTCAATATGTAGTGGCACAGTGTGGCTACCATGCACAGTGACCAACCAAAGTATGCATATGTCACTGACCATGACCAAAGAATTTCACTTCATGTGGTCAACGTTGACAACCCACAACAACAGTCACAGATAGTAAGAGGGGGTAACAATGGTTTGGCAACACTAGCCACCAATTTGAAAGCACAAAGACCTCCAATATGTAGTGACACGGCTTGGCAACCATGTACAGTGACAAACCAACGTAGGCATATGCCACTAACCATGAACAAACGAATTTGACAGTGTGTGGTCAACTTTGAAATTTCATAACACGAGTTACAAATGGTCAGAGGGGGAAACAATCGGTTGGGAACACTAGTTATCAACTAGCAAGTACAAAGAACTTCAACAAGTAGTGGCACGGTGTGGCTAGCGTGCACAGTGACCAACCAAAGGATGCATACGTCACTGACTATGACCAAAGAAGTCCACTATGTGTGGTCAACATTGACAACTCATAACACGAGTCAAATGGTCACAGGGAGAGTGAATGGTTTGGGAACACTAAATATCAACTTGAAAGGACAAATAACTTTAATACATAGTGGCACGGTGTGGCTACTATGCACACCGAACAACCAAAATAGGCATATGTCACTGACCATGACCAAAGAATTTCAATATGGGTGGTCAACGTTCACAGCCCATAACACGAGTCACAAATGGTCAGAGGGGGAAATAATGGTTTCGGAATATCAGTTTTCAACTAGCAAGTGCAACGACCTCCAATAATTAGTCACACGGTGTGGCTACCATGCACAATGACCAACCAAAATAGGCATATGTACTGCCTTTGACCAAAGAAATCCGCTGTGTGTGGTCAATGATGAAAACTCATAATACGAGTCACAAATGGTCAGAGGGGGGAAACAATGGGTTTGGGACACCAGGTATCAACTAGCAAGCACACGGACCTTCAATAAAAAGTGGCACGGTGTGGCTACCATGTACAATGACCAACCAAAGTACGCATATGTCACTGACCATGACCAAAGAATGTCAATATGTGTGGTCAACGTTGACAACTCAAAACACGAATCACAAATGGTCAGAGGGGGAAATAATGGTTTGTGAATACTAGTTATCGACTAGCAAGTACAAAGACCTTCAATATGTAGTGGCACAGCATGGCTACCATGCACAGTGACCAACCAAAGTATGCATATGTCACTGACCAGGGCCAAAGAATTTCACTTCATGTGGTCAACGTTGACAACTCACTACAAGAGTCACAGATAGTCAGAGGGGGTGACAATGGTTTGGGAACACCAGCTATCAACTTGAAAGCACAAAGACGTTCAATACGTAGTGACACGGCGTGGCAACCATGTACAGTGACAAACCAGAGTAGGCATATGCCACTAACCATGACCAAACGAATTTCACAGTGTGTGGTCACCGTTGAAAACTCATAACACGAGTCACAAGTGGTCAGAGAGGGAAACAATGGGTTGGGAACACTAGTTATCAACTAGCAAGTACAAAGACCTTCAACAAGTAGTGGCACGGTGTGGCTAGCGTGAACAGTGACCAAGCAAAGGATGCATGCGTCACTGACTATGACCAAAGAAGTCCACTATGTGTGGTCAACATTGACAACTCATAACACGAGTCACACATGGTCAGAGGGAGAGACAATGGTTTGGGAACCCTATGTATCGAATAGAAACGACAAAGAACTTCAATAGGTCGTGGCACGGTGTGGATACTATGCACACCGAACAACCAAACTAGGCATATGTCACTGACCATGACCAACGAATTTCAATATGGGTGGTCAACGCTCACAACCTATAACACGTGTCACAAATGGTCTGATGGGGAAAACATGGTTTCGGAATATTAGTTTCCAACTAGCAAGTACAACGACCTTCAATAAGTAGTAGCACGGTGTGGGTACAATGCACAATGACCAACCAAAGTAGGCATATGTACTGCCTTTGACCAAAGAAATCCGCTGTGTGTGGTCAACGTTGACAACTCATATTATGAGTCACAGATGGTCAGAGGGGGAAACGATGGTTTGGGAAAACCAGGTATCAACTAGCAAGCACAAGGACCTTCGATAAGTAGTGGCACGATATGGCTACCATGTACAATGACCAACCAAAGTAGGCATATGTCATTGACCATGACCAACGAATGTCACTGTGTGTGGTCAACTTTGACAACTCATAACACAAGTCACAAATGTTCAGAGGGGGAAACAATGGTTTGTGAATGCTATTTATCGACCTGCAATTACAAAGACCTTCAATATGTAGCGGGACAATGTGGTTACCATGCACAGTGACCAACCAAAGTATGCATATGTCATTGACAATGACCAAAAAATTTCACTTCATGTTGTCAACGTTGGCAACTCACAACAAGAGTCACAGATAGTCAGAGGGGGTAACAATGGTTTGGGAACACTAGCTATCAAGTAGAAAGCACATAGACCTTCAATACGTAGTGACACGGTGTGGAAACCATGTACAGTGAAAAACCAACGTAGGCATATGCCACTAACCATGACCAAAAGAATTTCAGTGTGTGGTCAACGTTGAAAAATCATAACACGAGTCACAAATGGTCAGAGGGGGAAACAATGGGTTGGTAACACTAGTTATGAACTAGCAAGTACATAGAAATTAAACAAATAGTGGCATGGTGTGGCTAGCGTGCACAGTGACCAACCAAAGATGCATTCGTCACTGACTCTGACCAAAGAAGTCCACTATGTTTGGTCAACATTGACAACTCATAAAACGAGTCACAAATGGCCAGAGGGAGCGACAATGATTTTGGAACCACATGTATTGACTAGAAAGGACAAAGAACTTCAATAAGTATTGGCACGGTGTGGCTACTATGGACACCGAACAACCAAACCAGGCATATGTCACTGACCATGACCAAAGAATTTCAATATGGGTGGTCAACATTCACAGCCCATAACACGACGCACAAATGGTCAGAGGGGAAACACTGATTTCAGAATACTAGTTTTCAACTAGCAAGTACAACGACATTCTATAAGTAGTAGCACGGTGTGGCTACCATGCACAATGACCGACCAAAGTAGGCATATTACTGCCTATGACCAAAGAAATCCGCTGTGTGTGGTCAACATTGACAACTCATTATACGAGTCACAAATGGTCAGAGGGGGAAACGATGGTTTGGGAACACCAGGTATCAACTAGCAAGCACAAGGACCTTCAATAAGTAGTGGCACGGTGTGGCTACCATGTACAATGACCAACCAAAGTAGGCATACGTCACTGACCATGACCAAAGAATGTCACTATGTGTGGTCAACTTTGACAACTCATAACACGAGTCCCAAATGGTCAGAGGGGGAAACAATAGTTTGTGAATACTAGTTATCGACTATCAAGTACAAAGACCTTCAATATGTAGTTGCACAGTGTGGCTACCATGCACAGTGACCAACCAAAGTATGCATATGTCACTGATCACGACCAAAGAATTTCACTTCATGTGGTCAACGTTGACAGCTCACAACAAGGGTCATACATAGTCAGAGGGGGTAACAATGGTTTGGGAACACTAGCTATCAACTAGAAAGCACAAAGACCTTCAATACGTAGTGACACGGCATGGAAACCATGTACAGTGACAAACCAAAGTAGACATATGCAACTAACCATGACCAAACGAATTTCACAGTGTGTGGTCAACGTTGAAAACTCATAACACGAGTCACAAATGGTCAGAGGGGGAAACAATGGGTTGGGAACACTAGTTATCAACTAGCAAGTACAAAGACCTTCAACAAGTAGTGGCACGGTGTGCCTAGCGTGCACACTGACCAACCAAAGGATGCATGCGGCGCTAACAATGACCAAAGAATTCCACTATGTGTGGTCAACATTGACAACTCATAACACGAGTCACAAATGGTCAGAGGG
>SZWC01005588.1:122354-153342 GCA_023375785.1 Penium margaritaceum
TTGAAAACTCATAACACGAGTCACAAATGGTCAGAGGGGGAAACAATGGGTTGGGAACACTAGTTATCAACTAGCAAGTACAAAGACCTTCAACAAGTAGTGGCACGGTGTGCCTAGCGTGCACACTGACCAACCAAAGGATGCATGCGGCGCTAACAATGACCAAAGAATTCCACTATGTGTGGTCAACATTGACAACTCATAACACGAGTCACAAATGGTCAGAGGGAGAGACAATGGTTTGGGAACCCTATGTATCGAATAGAGAGGATAAAGAACTTCAATAAGTAGTGGCACGGTGTGGATGCTATGCACACCGAACAACCAAACTAGGCATATGTCACTGACCATGACGAAAGAATTTCAATATGGGTGGTCAACGCTCACAACCTATAACACGTGTCAGAAATGGTTAGAGGGGGGAGTAATGGTTTCCGAATATAAGTTTCCAACTAGCAAGTAGAACGGCCTTCAATAAGTAGTAGCACGGTGTGGCTACCATGCACAATGACTGACCAAAGTAGGCATATGTACTGCCTTTGACCAAAGAAATCCGATGTGTGTGGTCAATGATGAAAACTCATAATACGAGTCACAAATGGTCAGAGGGGGGAAACAATGGTTTTGGAACACCAGGTATCAACTAGCAAGCACACGGACCTTCAATAAGTAGTGGCACGGTGTGGCTACCATGTACAATGACCATCCAAAGTAGGCATATGTCACTGACCATGACCAAAGAATCCCACTATGTGTGGTCAACTTTGACAACTCATAACACGAGTCACAAATGGTCAGAGGGGGAAACAATGGTTTGTGAATACTAGTTATCGACTAGAAAGTAAAAAGACATTCAATATGTAGTGGCACAGTGTGGCTACCATGCACAGTGACCAACCAAAGTATGCATGTCACTAACCATGACCAAAGAATTTCACTTCATGTGGTCAACGTTGACACATCACAACAAGAGTCACAGATAGTCAGAGGGGGTAACAACGGTTTGGGAACACTAGCAATCAACTAGAAAGCACAAAGACCTTCAATACGTAGTGACATATCGTGGAAACCATGTACAGTGACAAACCAAAGTAAGCATATGCCACCAACCATGACCAAAATAATTTCATAGTGTGTGGTCAACGTTGAAAACTCATAACACGAGTCACAAATGGCCAGAGGGGGAAACAATGGGTTGGGAACACTAGTTATCAACTGGCAAGTACAAATACCTTCAACAAGTAGTGGCACGGTGTGGCTAGCGTGCACAGTGACTAACCAAAGGATGCATACATCACTAGCTATGACCAAATTAGTCCACAATGTATGGTCAACATGGAAAACGCATAACACGAGTCACAAATGGTAAGAGGGAGAGACAATGGTTTGGGAACCCTATGTATCGACCAGAAAGGACAAAGAAATTCAATAAGCAGTGGCACGGTGTGGCCACTATGCACACAAAACAAGCAAACTAGGCATATGTCACTGACCATGACCAATCAATTTCAATATGGGTCGTCAACGTTCACAACCCATAACACGAGTCAGAAATGGTCAGAGGTGGAAACAATGGTTTCGGAATATTAGTTTTCAAGTAGCAAGTACAACGACCTTCAATAAGTAGTAGCATGGTGTGGCTACCATGCACAATGACCGACCAAACTAGGCATATGTACTGACGTAGACCAAAACAATCCGCTGTGTGTGGTCAACGTCGACAACTCATAATGCGAATCACAAGTGTTCAGAGGCAGAAACAATGGTTTGGGAACACCATGTATCAACTAGCAAGTACAAGGACCTTCACTCAGTAGTGGCACGGCGTGGCTACCATGTAAAATGACTAACCAAAGTAGGCACATGTCACTGACCATGACCAAAGAATGTCACTATGTGTGGTCAACTTTGACAACTCATAACATGAGTCACAAATGGTCAGAGGGAGAACCAATGGTTTCTGAATACTAGTTATCGACTAGCAAGTACATCGACCTTCAATATGTAGTGGCACAGTGTGGCTACCATGCACAGTGACAAACCAAAGTATGCATATGTCACTGACCAGGACCAAAGAATTTCACTTCATTTGGTCAACGTTGTCAACTCACAACAGGAGTCACAGATAGTCAGAGGGGGTAACAATGGTTTGAGAACAGTAGCTATCAACTATAAACCACAAAGACATTCAATATGTAGTGATACGGCGTGGCAACCATGTACAGTGACAAACCAACGTAGGCATATGCCACTAACCATGACCAAAAGAATTTCACAGTGTGTGGTCAACGTTGAAAACTCATAACACGAGTCACAAATGGTCGGAGGGGGGAACAGTGGGTTGGGAACACTAGTCATCAACTAGCAAGTACAAAGACCTTCAACAAGTACTGGAACGGTGTCGCCAGCGTGCACAGTGACCAACCAAAGGATGCACACGTCACTGAATATGACCAAAGAAGTCCACTATGTGTGGTCAACAATGACAACTCATAACACGAGTCACAAATGTTCAGAGGGAGAGACAATGGTTGGAGACACTAGGTATCTTCTAGCAAGTACAAAGACCATTCCAATGTATTGGCACGGTGTGGCTACCATGCACAATGACCTACCCAAGAAGGCATACATCACTGATCATGACCAAAGAAGTTTACTCTGTGTGGTCAACGTTCACATCTCATAATACAAGTCATAAATCGACAGAGGGAGAAACAATGGTTTGGGAATACTCAGTATCAACCAGCAAGTACAATGACCGTCAATAAGTAGTGGCACGGTGTGGCTACCATGCACAATGACCAACCAAAGGATGCATGTGTCACTGACCATGACCAAATAATTTTACCATGATTGGTCAACGTTGACAACTCTTAACACAAGGCACAAATGGTCAGAGGGGAAAACAATGGTTTGGGAGTACTAGGTATTGACTAGCAAGTACAAAGACATTCAACAATTAGTGGCACAACTACCATGCAAAATGACCAACCAAAGTATACATATGTCACTGAACATGACCACAAGAGTTTCACTGTGTATGGTCGACGTTGACAGTTCATAATACGATTCACAAATGGTCAGAGGGGGAAACGGTTTGCGACCACTAGGTATGGACTAGCAAGTACAACGACCTTCAATAAGTAGCAGCACGGTGTGGCTACCATTCACAATGACCGACCAAAGTAGGCATATGTACTGCCTTTGACCAAAGAAGTCCACTGTGTGTGGTCAACATTGACAACTCATAAAATGAGTCAAAAATGGTCAGAGGGAGTAAAAAGATTTGGAAACCCCACGTATCGACTAGAAAGGACAAAGAACTTCAATAAGTAGTGGCACGGTGTGGCTACTATTCACACCGAACAACCAAACTAGGCATATGTCACTGACCGTGACCAAAGAATTTCAATATGGGTGGTCAACGTTCACACCCCATAACACGAGTCACAAATAGTCAGAGGGGGAAACGATGGTTTCGGAATATTAGCTTTCAAATAGCAAGTACAACGACCTTCAACAAGTTGTAGCACGGTGTGGCTTCCATGCAAAATGACCGACCAAATTAGGCACATGCACTGCCTGTGACCAAAGAAATCCGCTGTGTGTGGTCAACGTTGACAACTCATAATACAAGTCACAAATGGTGAGAGGGGAAAAAATGGTTTGGGAACACCAGGTATCAACTAGCAAGCACAAGGACCTTCAATAAGTAGTGGCACGGTGTGGCTACCATGAACAATGACCAACCAAAGTAGGCATATGTCACTGACCATGACCAAAGAATGTCTTTATGTGTGGTCAACTTTGACAACACATGACACAAGTCACAAATGGTCAGATGGGGAAACAATTGTTTGTGAATACTACTTATCGACTAGCAAGTACAAAGACCTTCAATATGTGGTGGCACAGTGACCAAAGAATTTCACTTCATGTGGTCAACGTTGAAAACTCACAACAAGAGTGACAGACAGTCAAAGGGGGCAACAATGGTTTGGGAACACTAGCTATCAACTAGAAAGCACAAGGACCTTCAATATGTAGTGACACAGCGTGGCAACAATGTGCAGTGACAAACCAACGTAGGCATATGCCACTAACCATGACCAAAAGAATTTCACAGTGTGTGGTCAACGTTGAAAACTCATAACACGAGTCACAAATGGTCAGAGGGGGAAACAATGGGTTGGGAACAGTAGTTATTAACTAGAAAGTACAAAGACCTTCAACAAGTAGTGGCACAGTGTGGCTAGCGTGCACAGTGACGAACCAAAGGATGCATACGTCACTGACTATGACCAAAGAATTCCTCTATGTGTGGTCAACATCGACAACTCATAACACGAGTCACAAATGGTGAGACGGAGAGACAAGGTTTGGGAACCCTATGTATCGACTAGAAAGGACAAAGAACTTCAATAAGTAGTGGCACGGTGTGGCTACTATGCACACCGAACAACCAAACCAGGCATATGTCACTGGCCATGACCAAAGAATTTCAATATGGGTGGTCAACGTTCACAACCCATATCACGAGTCACAAATGGTCTGAAGGGGAAACAATGGTTTCAGAACATTAGTTTTTAACTAGCAAGTACACCAACCTTCAATAAGTAGTAGCACGGTGTGGCTACCATGCATAATGAATGACCAAAGCAGGCATATGTACTGCCTTTTACCAAAGAAATCTGCTGTGTGTGGTGAACGATCAAAACTCATAATACGAGTCACAAATGGTCAGAGGGGAAACAATGGTTTGAGAACACCAGGTATCAACTAGCAAGCACAAGGAACTTCAAAAGGAAGTAGTTGCACGGTGTGGCTACCATGTACAATGACCAACCAAAGTAGGCATATGTCACAGACCATGACCAGAGAATGTCACTATGTGTGGTCAACTTTGACAACTCATAACACGAGTCACAAATGGTCAGATGGGGAAACAATGGTTTGTGAATACTAGTTATCGACTAGCAAGTACAAAGACCTTCAATATGTAGTGGCACAGTGTGGCTACCATGCACAGTGACCAACCAAAGTATGCATAAGTCACTGACCATGACCAAACAATGTCACTTCATGTGGTCAACGTTGAAAACTCACAACAAGAGTGACAGATAGTCAGAGGGGGTAACAATGTTTTGGGAACACTAGCTATCAACTAGAAAGCACAAAGACCTTCAATACGTAGTGACACAGCGTGGCAACCATGTACAGTGACAAACGAAAGTAGGCATATGCCACAAACCATGACCAAAAGAATTTCAGTGTGTGTGGTCAACGTTGAAAACTCACAACACGAGTCACAAATGGTCAGAGGGGGAAACAATGGGTTGGGAACACTAGATATCAACTAGCAAGTACAAATTCCTTCAACAAGTAGTGGCAAAATGTGGCTAGCGTGCGCAGTGACCAACCAAAGGATGCATACGTCACTGAGTATGACCAAAGAAGTCCACTATGTGTGGTCAACATTAACAACTCGTAACACGAGTCACAAATGGTCGGAGGGAGAGACAATGGTTTGGGAACCCTATGTATCGACTATAAAGGACAAAGAACTTCAATAAGTAGTGGCACGGTGTGGCTACTATGCACACCGAACAACAAAGCTAGGCATATGTCACTGACCATGACCAAAGAATTTAAATAGCGGTGGTCAACGTTCACACCCCATAACACGGGTCACAAATGGTCTGAGGGGGAAGCAATGGTTTCGGAATATTACTTTTCAACGAGCAAGTACAACGAACTTCAATAAGTAGTAGCACGGTGTGGCTACCATGCACAATGACCCAGCAAAGTAGGCATATGTACCGCCTTTGACCAAAAAAATCCGCTGTGTGTGGTCAACGTTGACAACACATAATACGAGTCACAAATGGTCAGAGGGGAAAACGATGGTTTGGGAACACCAGGTATCAACTAGCAAGCACAAGGACCTTCAGTAAGTAGTGGCACGGTGTGGCTACCATGTAAAATGATCAACCAAACTAGGCATATGTCACTGACCATGACCAAAAAATGTCACTATGTGTAGTCAACTTTGACAACTCAGAACACGAGTCACAAATGGTCAGAGGGGGAAACAATGGTCTGTGAATACTAGTTATCGACTAGAAAGTACAAAGACCTTCAATATGTTGTGGCACAGTGTGGCTACCATGCACAGTGACCAACCAAAGTATGCATATGTCACTGGCCATGACAAAAGAATTTCACTTCATGTGGTCAACGTTGACAACTCACAACAAGAGTCACAGATAGTCAGAGGGGGTAACAATGGTTTGGGAACACTAGCTATCAACTAGAAAGCATAAAGGCCTTCAACACATAGTGACACAGCGTGGCAACTATGTACAGTGACAAACCAACGTAAGATATGCCAACAACCATGACCACAAGAATTTCACAGTGTGTGGGCAACATTGAATACTCATAACAGGAGTCACAAATGGTCTTAGGGGGAAACAATGGGTTGGGAACACTAGTTATCAACTAGCAAGTACAAAGATCTTCAACAAGTAGTGGCACGTTGTGGCTAGCGTGCACAGGGACCAACCAAAGGATGCATACGTCACTGACTATGACCAAAGAAGTCCACAATGTATGGTCAACATTGACAACTCATAACACAAGTCACAGATGGTCAAAGGGAGAGACAATGGTTTGGGAACCCTATGTATCGACTAGAAAGGACAAAGAACTTCAATACGTAGTGGCACGGTGTGGCTACTATTCACACCAAACAACCAAACTAGGCATATGTCACTGACCATGACCAAAGAAGTTCAGTATGGGTGGTCAATGTTCACAACCCATAACACGAGTCACAAATGGTCAGAGGGGGAAACAATGGTCTCGGACTATTATTTTTGAACTAGCAAGTACAACGACCTTCAATAAGTAGTAGCACGGTGTGGCTACCATGCACAGTGACCGACCAAAGTATGCATATGTCACTGAACATTACCACAAAGTTTCACTTTGTATGGTCGACGTTGACAGCTCATAATACGAGTCACAAATGGTCAGAGGGGGAAACAACAGGTTGCGAACACTAGGTATCGACGTGCAAGTACAAAGACCTTCAATAAGTAGAGGCAAGGTGTGGCTACCGTGAACAGTGACCAACCAAAGTAGGCACATGTCACTGTCCATGACCAAAGGATTCAACTATGTGTGGTCGACGTGGATAACTCATAAAACAAGTCATAAATGGTCAGAGGGAGGAACAATGGTTTGGGAAGACTAGGTATCAACTAGCAAGTACAAAGACCTTTAATACGTAGTGGCATGGTGTGGGTGCCATGCACAATGACCAACCAAAGTTGGTATATGTCACTTATCATGACCAAAGAGTTTAACTATGTGTGGTCAATGTTTACAACGCATAACACAAGTCACAAATGGTCAGGGATGGGGGAACAATGGTTTGGAAACACTAGGTATCAACTAGCAATTACGAAGATTCTCAATGAAATTGGCTCAGTGTGGGTACCATGCACAATCACCAACCAAGTATGCATATGTCTCTGCCCATGATGCAAAGATTTCACTATGTGGAGTTCGTGTTGACAACTCATAACACGAGGCACAAATGGTCAAGGGGGAATAATGTATTGGAAACACTTTGTATTGACTAGAAAGTACAAAGAACTTCAATCAGTTGTGGCACGGTGTGGCTACCATGCAAAATGACAAACCACATTAGACGTTGGTGTCTACCCATGACCAAAAGAATGTCACTGTGTGTGGTCAACGTTGACAACAAATAATACGAGTCACAAATGGTCATAGGGGGAAACAATGGTTTGGAAATTCTAGTTACCAACTACCAAGTACAAAAACCGTCAATACGCAGTGGCACACTGTGGCTACCATGCAAAATGACCAACCAAAGTAGGTTGATGTCACATACCATTATTACAGAATTTTACTCTGTGTGGTCAATGTTGACAACTCATAACACGAGTCACAAATGGTCAGAGGGGGAAACAATGGTTTCGGAATATTAGATTTAAACTAGCAAGTACAATGACCTTCAATAAGTAGTAGCACGGTGTGGCTACCATGCACAATGACCGGCCAAAGTAGGCATCTGTACTGCCTTTGACCAAAGAAATCCGCCGTGTGTGGTCAACGATGAAAACTCCTAATACAAGTCACAAATGGTCAGAGGAAGAAGCAGTGGTTTGGGAACACCAGGTATCCACTAGCAAGCACAATGACCTTCAATAAGTATTGGCACGGTGTGGCTACCATGTACAATGACCAACCAAACTAGGCATATGTCACCTACCATGACCAAAGAATGTCACTATGTGTGGTCAACTTTGACAACTCATAATACGAGTCACAAATGGTCAGGGGGGGAAACAATGGTTTGTGAATACTAGGTATCGATTAGCAAGTACAGGGACCTTCAATATGGAGTGGCACAGTGTGGCTACCATGCATAGTGACCAACCAAAGTATGCTTATGTCACTGACCATGACCAAGGAATTTCACTTCATGTGGTCAACATTGACAACTCACAACAAGAGTCACAGATTTTCAGAGCGGGAAACAATGGGTTGGGAACAGTAGGGATCAACTAGAAAGCACAAAGACCTTCAATACGTAGTGACACAGCGTGGCAACAATGTATAGTGACAAACTAAAGTAAGCTTATGCTACTGACAATGACCACAAGAATTTCACAGTGTGTGGTGAACGTTGAAAACTCATAACACGAGTCACAAATGGTCAGAGGGGGAAACAATGGGTTGGGAACACTACTTATCAACTAGCAAGTACAAAGATCTTCAACAAGTAGTGGCACGGTGTGGCTAGCGTGCACAGTGACCAACCAAAGGATGCATACGACACTGAATATGACCAAAGAAGTCCACAATGTATGGTCAACATTGAAAACTCATAACAGGAGTCACAAATGGTGAGAGGGAGAGACAATGGTTTGGGAACCCTACGTATCAAGTAGAAAGGACAAAGAACTTCAATACGCAGTGGCACGGTGTGGCTACTATGCACACCGAACAACCAAACTAGGCATATGTCACTGACCATGACCACCGAATTTCAGTATGGGTGGTCAACGTTCACAACCCATAACAAGAGTCACAAATGGCCAGAGGGGGAAACGATGGTCTTGGACTATTATTTTTCAACTAGCAAGTACAACGACCTTCAATAAGTAGTAGCACGGTGTGGCTTCCATGCACAGTGACCGACCAAAGTAGGCATATGTACTGCCTTTGACCAAAGAAATCCGATGTGTGTGGTCAACGTTGAAAACTCACAATACACGTCACAAATGGTCAGAGGGGGGAAAATGGTTTGGGGACACCAGGTATCAACAAGCAAGCACAAGGACCTTCAATAAGTAGTGGCACTGTGTGGCTACCATGTACAATGACCAACCAAAGTAGGCATATGTCACTGACCATGACGAAAGAATGCCACTTTGTGTGGTCAAATTAGACAACTCATAACACAAGTCACAAATGGTCAGATGGGGAAACAATGGTTTGTGAATACTAGTTATCGACTAGCAAGTACAAAGACCTTCAATATGTCATGGCACAGTATGGCTACCATGCACAGTGACCAACCAAAGTATGCATATGTCACTGACCATGACCAAAGAATTTCACTTCATGTGGTCAACGTTGACAACTCACAACAAGAGTCACAGATAGTCAGAGGACGTAACAATGGTTTGGGAACACTAGCTATCAACTACAAATCACAAAGACCTTCAATACATAGTGACACAGCGTGGCAACCATGTACAGTGACAAACCAAAGTAAGCATATGCCACTAACCATGACCACAATAATTTAACAGTGTGTGGTCAACGTTGAAAACTCATAACACGAGTCACAAATGGTCAGAGGGGAAAACAATGGGTTGGGAACACTAGTTATCAACTAGCAAGTACAAATGCCTTAAAAAATCAGTGGCATGGTGTGGCTAGCATGCACAGTGGCCAACGAAAGGATGCATTCGTCACTGACCAGGACCAGAGAAGTCCACTATGTGTGGTCAACATTGACAACTCATAACACGAGTCACAAATGGTCAGAGGGAGAGACAATGGTTTGGGAACCCTATGTGTCGACTAGAAAGGACAAATAACTTCAATAAGTAGTGGCACAGTGTGGCTACTATGCACACCAAACAACCAAACCAGGCATCTGTCACTGACCATGACCAAAGAATTTTAGTATGGGTGGTCAACGTTCACAGCCCATCACACGAATCACAACTGGTCAGAGGGGAAAACAATGGTTTGTGAATACCAGTTATCGACTAGCAAGTACAAAGACCTTCAATATGTAGTGCACAGTGTGGCTACCATGCACAATGACCAACCAAAGTATGCATATGTCACTGACCATGACAAAAGAATTTCACTTTATGTGGTCAACGTTGATAACTCACAACAAGAGTCACAGATAGTCAGAGGGGGGGAAACAATGGGTTGGGAACAAGAGCTATCAACTAGAAAGCACAAAGACCTTCAATACATAGTGATACGGCGTGGCAACCATGTATAGTGACAAACCAAAGTAAGCAAATGCGACTATCCATGACCACAAGAATTTCACAGTGTGTGGGCAACGTTGAAAACTCATAACACAAGTCACAAATGGTCAGAGGGGGGAACAATGGGTTGGGAACACTAGTTATCAACTAGAAATTCCATGGTCTTCAACAAGTAGTGGGACGGTGTGGCTAGCATGCACAGTGACCAACCAAAGGATGCATACGTCACTGGCTATGACCAAAGATGTCCACAACGTATGGTCAACATAGACAACTAATAACACCAGTCACAAATGGTGAGAGGGAGAGACAATGGTTTGGGAATCCTATGTACCGACTAGGAAGGACAAAGAAATTCAATATGTAGTGGCACGGAGTGGCTACTATGCACACCGAACAACCAAAGTAGGCATATGTCACTGACCATGACCAAAGAATTTCTGTATGGGTGGTCAACGTTCACAACCCATAACACGAGTCAAAAATGGTCAGAGGGTGAAACGATGGTCTCGCAATATTAGTTTTCAACTAGCAAGTACGACCTTCAAAAAGTAGTAGCACGGTGTGGCTACCATGCACAATGACCGACCAAAGTAGGCATATGTACAGCCTTTGACCAAAGAAAACCGATGTGTGTGGTCAACGCTGAAGACACATAATACGAGTCGCAAATGGTCAGAGGGGGAAACAATGGTTTGGGAACACCAGGTATCAACTAGCAAGCACAAGGACCTTCAATAAGTAGTGGCACGGTGTGGCTACCATGTAAAATGACCAACCAAAGTAGGCATATGTCACTGAACATGACCAAAGAATGTCACTATGTCTGGTCAACTATGACAACTCATAACACGAGTCACAAATGGTCAGATGGGGAAACAATGGTTTGTGAATACTAGTTATCGACTAGCAAGTACACAGACCTTCAATATGTAGTGGCACATTATGGCTACCATGTACAGTGACCAACCAAAGTATGCATATGTCACTGACCATGACCAAAGAATTTCACTTCATGTGGTCAACGTTGACAACTCACAACAGGAGTCACAAATAGTCAGAGGACGTAACAATGATTTGGGACAACTAGAAAGCACGCAGACCTTCGATACGCAGTGACACAGCGTGGCAACCATGTATAGTGACAAACCAAAGTAAAAATATGCCACTAACCATAACCACAAGAATTTCACAGTGTGTGGTCAAAGTTGAAAACTCATAAGACGAGTCAAAAATGATCAGAGGAGGAAACAATGGGTCGGGAACACTAGTTATCAACTAGCAAGTACAAAGACCTTCAACAAGTAGTGGCACAGTGTGGCTAGCGTGCACAGTGACCAACCAAATGATGCATACGTCACTGACTATGACCAAAGAAGCCCACTATGTGTGGTCAACACTGACAACTCATCATACGAGTCACAAATGGTGAGAGGGAGAGACAGTGGTTTGGGAACCCTATGTATCAACTACATAGGAGAAAGAACTTCAATACGTAGTGGCACGGTGTGGCTACTACGCACACAAAAAAACCAAACTAGGCATATGTCACTGACCATGACCAAAGAATTTCAGTATGGGTGGTCAACGTTCACAACCCATAACACGAGTCACAAATGGTCAGAGGGGGGAAACAATGGTTTGGAGACACTAGGTATCTTTTAGCAAGTACAGAGACCATTCATATGTATTGGCACGGTGTGGCTACCGTGCACAATGACCTATCAAAGAAGGCATGCATCACTGATCATGACCAAAGAAGTTTAGTGTGTGTGGTCAACGTTCACAACTCATAATACAAGTCACAAATGGTCAGGGGAAGAAACAATGGTTTGGGAATACAAGGTATCAACTAGCAAGTACAAAGACCTTCAATAAGTAGTAGCACGGTGTGGCTACCATGCACAATGACCAACCAAAGCATGCATGTGTCACTGACCATGACGAAATAATTTCACCACGATGGGTCAACGTTGACAACTCTTAACACGAGTCACAAATGGTCAGAGGGGGAAACAATGGTTTGGGAGTACTAGGTATCGACTAGCAAGTACAAAGATCTTCAATAAGTAGTGGCACGGCTACCATGCAAAATGACCAACCAAAGTATGCATATGTCACTGAACATGACCACAAGAGTTTCACTGGGTATGGTCGACGTTGACAGCTCATAATACGAGTCACAATTGGTCAGAGGGAGAAACAACGGTTTGTGAACCCTAGGTATCGACTAGCAAGTACAAAGACCTTCAATAAGTAGAGGCACGGTGTGGCTACCGTGCACAGTGACCGACCAAGGTAGGAATATGTCACTGACCATGACCAAAGAATTTAACTATGTGTGGGCGACATGGAAAACTCATTAACCAAGGCATAAATGGTCAGAGGGAGGAGCAATGTTTTGGGAAGACTAGGTATCAACTAGCAAGTACACAGATCTTTAATACATAGTGGCACAGTGTGGGTGCCATGCACAATGACCAGCCAAAGGAGGTATATGTCACTTATCATGACCAAAGAGTTTCACTATGTGTGGTCAATGTTGACAACTCATAACACAAGTTACAAATGGTCAGGGAGGGAAACAATGGTTTGGAATCACTAGGTATCACCTAGCAAGTACAAAGGTTTTCAATAAAATTGGCACGGTGTGGGTACCATGCACACTGACCAACCAAGTATGCATATGTCACTTTCACGATGCAAAGATTTCACTATGTGGAGTTCACTTGACAACTCAAAACACGAGTCCCAAATGGTCAGGGGGGGAAATAACGGGTTGGAAACACCGTGTATCGACTAGAAAGTACAAAGAACTTTAATCAGTCGTGGCACGGTGTGGCTACCATGCACAATGACAAACCACATTAGACGTTGGTGTCTATCCATGACCAAAAGAATGTCACTGTGTGTGGTCAACGTTGACAACCCCTAATACGAGTCTCAAATGGTCATAGGGGGAAACAATGGTTTGAAAATACTAGTCATCAACTAGCAAGTACAAAGACCTTCAATACATAGTGGCACACTGTGGCTACCATGTACAATGATCAACCAAACTAGGCATATGTCACAGACCATGACTACAGAATTATACTCTGTGTGGTCAATGTTGACAACCCATAACACGAATGGTCAGAGGAGGAAACAATGATTTCAGAATATTAGTTTTCAACTAGCAAGTACAAAGACCTTCAACAAGTAGTAACACGGTATGGCTACCATGTACAATGACCGACCAAAGTAGGCATATGTACTGCCTTTGACCAAAGAAATCTGCTGTGTGTGGTCAACGTTGACAACTCATAACACGAGTCACAAATGGTCAGAGGGAGAGACAATGGTTTGGGAACCCTATGTATTGACTACAAAGGACAAAGAACTTCAATAAGTAGTGGCACGGTGTGGCTACTGTGCACACCGAAAACCCAAACTTGGAATATGTCACTGACCATGACCAGAGAATTTCAACATGGGTGGTCAACGTTCACAACCCATATCACGAGTCACAAATGGTCAGAGGGGGAAACAATGGTTTCGGAATATTAGTTTTCAACTAGCAAGTACAACAACATTCAATAAGTAGTAGCACGGTGTGGCTACCATACACAATGACCGACCAAAGTAGGCATATGTACTGCCTTTGACCAAAGAAATCCGATGTGTGTGGTCACCGTTGACAACTCATAATGCGAGTCACAAATGGTCAGATGGGGAAACGATGGTTTGGGAATACCAGGTATAAACTAGCAAGCACGAGGACCTTCAGAAAGTAGTGGCACGGTGTGGCTACCACGTACAATGACCACCCAAAGTAGGCATATGTCACTGACCATGACCAAAGAATGTCACTATGTGTGGTCATCTTTGACAACTCATGACACGAGTCACAAATGGTCAGAGGGGGAAACAGTGGTTTGTGAATACCAGTTATCGACTAGCAAGTACAGAGACATTCAATATGTAGTGGCACAGTGTGGCTACCATGCACAGTGACCAACCAAATAATGCATATGTCACTGACCATGACCAAAGCACAACGACCTTGAATACGTAGTGACAAGGCGTGGCAACAATGTACAGTGACAAACCAAAGTAGGCATATGCCACTAACCATGAGCAAAAGAATTTCACAATGTGTGGTCAACATTGACAACTCATAACACGAGTCACAAATGGTCAGAGGGAGAGACAATGGTTTGGGAACCCTATGTATTGACTAGAAATGACAAAGAACTTCACTAAGTAGTGCCACGGTGTCGCTACTATGCACACAGAACAACCAAACTAGGCGTATGTCACTGACCATGACCAAAGAATTTCAATATGGCTGGTCAATGTTCACAACCCATAACACGAGTTACAAATGGTAAGAGGGAGAAACAATGGTTATGGGATATAAGTTTTCAACTAGCAATTACAACGAACTTCAATAAGTAGTAGCATGGTGTGGCTACCATGCACAATGACCGACCAAAGCAGGCATATGTACTGCCTTTGACCAAAGAAATCTGTTGTGTGTTGCCAACGCTGACAACTCATAACACGAGTCACAAATGGTCAGAAGAAGGGACAATGGTTTGGGAACCCTATGTATCGACTACAAAAGGACAAAGAACTTGAATAAGTAGGGGCACGGTGTGGCTACTATGCACACCGAACAACCAAACTAGGCATATGTCACTGACCATGACCAAAGAATTTCAATATGGGTGGACAACGTTCACAACCCATAACATGAGTCACAAATGGTCAGAGGGGGGAAACAATGGTTTCGGAATATTGGTTTTCAGCTAGCAAGTACAATGACCTTCAATAAGTAGTAGCACGGTGTGGCTACCATGCACAGTGACCGACCAAAGTAGGCATATGTACTGCCTTTGACCAAAGAAATCCGCTGTGTATGGTCAACGATGAAAACACATAGTACGAGTCACAAATTGTCAGAGGGGGAAACAATGGTTTAGGAACACCAGGTATCAACTAGCAAGCACAAGGACCTTCAATGAGTAGTGGAACGTTGTGGCTACCATGTACAATGACCAACCAAACTAGGCATATGTCACTGACCATGACCACGGAATGTCACTATGTATGGTCAACTTTGACAACTCATTAAACGAGTCACAAATGGTCATATGGGGATATAATCATTTGTGATTACTAGTTATCTACTAGCAAGTACAAAGACCTTCAATATGTAGTGGCACAGTGTGGCTACCATGCAAAGTGATCCACCAAAGTATGCATATGTCACTGACCATGACCAGAAAATTTCACTTCATGTGGTCAACGTTGACAGCTCACAACAAGAGTCACAGGGAGTCAAATAGGGGTAAAAATGGTTCGGGAACACTAGCTATCAACTACAAAGCACAAAGACCTTCAATACGTGGTGACATAGCATGGCAACCATGGAAAGTGACAACCCAAAGTAAACATATGCCACTAACCATGACCACAAGAATTTCACAGTGTGTCGTCAACGTTGAAAACTTGTGAGTCGTGTTACATAACACGACTCACAAATGGTCTGAGGGGGAAACCATGGGGTTGAGAACAGTAGTTATCAACTAGCAAGTACAAAGATCTTCAACAAGTAGTGGCACCGTGTGGCTAGCGTGCACAGTGACCAACCAAAGTATGCATATGTCACTGTCTATGACCAAAGAATTCCACAATGTATGGTCAACATTGAAAACTCATAACACAAGTCACAAATGGTCAGAGAAAAAGACAATGGTTTGGGAATCCTATGTTTTGACTAGAAAGGACAAAGAACTTCAATAATTAGTGGTACAGTGTGACTACTATGCACAAAGACCAACCAAACAGGCATATGTCACTGAACATGACCAAAGAATGTCAATATGGGTGGTCAGCGTTCACAACCCATAACACGAGTCACAAATGGTCAGAGGGGGGAACAATGGTTTCGGAATATTAGTTTTCAACAAGCAAGTACAATGACCTTCAATAAGTAGTAGCACGGTGTGGCTACCATGCACACTGACCGACCAAAGTAGGCATATGTACTGCCTTTGACCAAAGAAATCCGCTGTGTGTGGTCAACGATGAAACATCATAGTAAGAGTCACAAATTTTCAGAGGGGGAAACAATGGTTTGGGAAGACCAGGTATCAACTAGCAAGCACAAGGAACTTCAATGAGTCGTGGCACGTTGTGGCTACCATGTACAATGACCAACCAAAGTAGGCACATGTCACTGACCATGACCAAGGAATGTCACTATGTGTGGGGTCAACTTTGACAACTCATAACACGAGTCACAAATGGTCATAGGGGGAAAGAATGGTTTGTGAATACTATTTATCTACTAGCAAGTACAAAGACATTCAATATGTAGTGGCACAGTGTGGCTACCATGCAAAGTGACCAACCAAATTATGCATATGTCACTGACCATGACCAAGGAATTTCACTTCATGTGGTCAACATTGACAACTCACAACAAGAGTCACAGCTAGTCAGAGGACGTAACAATGGTTTGGGAACACTAGCTATCAACTAGAAAGCACACGAAAATTTAGTACGTAGTGACACAGCATGGCAACCATGTACAGTGACAAACCAAAGTAAGCTTATGCCACTAACCATGACCACAAGAATTTCACAGTGTGTGGTCAACGTTGAAAACTCATAACATGAGTCACAAATGGTCAGAGGGGCGAAAAATGGGTTGGGAACACTAGTTATCCACTAGCAAGCACAAAGACCTTCAACAAGTAGTGGCACGGTGTGGCTAGCGTGCACAGTGACCACCTAAAGGATGCATACGTCACTGACTATGACCAAAGAAGTCCACTATGTGTGGTCAACACTGACAACTCATAACACGAGTCACAAATGGTCTGAGGGAGAGAAAATGGTTTGGGAACCCTATGTGTCGACTAGAAAGGACAAAGAACTTCGATAAGTAGTGGCACGGTGTGGCTACTTTGCACACCAAACAACCAAACTAGGCATATGTCACTGACCATGACCAAAGGATTTCAATGTGGGTGGTCAACGTTCACAACCCATAACACGAGTCACAAATGGTCAGAGGGGGAAAACAATGGTTTCCGAATATTTTTTTTCAAGTAGCAAGTACAATGACCTTCAAAAAGTAGTAGCACGGTGTGGCTACCATGCACAATGACCGACCAAAGTAGGCATATGTACTGCCTTTGACCAAAGAAATCCGCTGTGTTTGGTCAACGTTGACAACTCATAATGCGAGTCACAAATGGTCAGAGGAGGAAACGATGGTTTGGGAACACCGGGTATCAACTAGCAAGCACAAGGACCTTCAATAAGTAGTGGCACGGTGTGGCTACCATGTACAATGACCAGCCAAAGTAGGCATATGTCGTTGACCATGACCAAAGAATGTCACTATATGAGGTCAACTTTGACAACTCATAACACGAGTCACAACTGGTCAGAGGGGGGTAAGAATGGTTTGTGAATACTAGTTGTCGACTAGCAAGTACAAAGACATTCAATATGTAGTGGCACAGTGTGGCGACCATGCACAGTGACCAACCAAAGTAGGCATATGTCACTGACCATGACCAAAGAATTTCACTTCATGTGGTCAACGTTGACACCTCACAACAAGAGTCACATGCAGTCAGAGGGGGTAACAATGGGTTGGGAACACTAGCCATCAACTAGAAAGCACAAAGACCTTCAATACGTAGTGACACGGCACGGCAACAATGTACAATGACAAACCAAAGTAGGCATATGCCACTAACCATGACCAAAACAATTTCACATTGTGTGGTTAACGCTGAAAACTCATAACACGAGTCACAAATGGTCAGAGGGGGAAAAAATGAGTTGGGAACACTAGTTATCAACTAGCAAGTACAAAGACGTTGAACAAGTAGTGGCACGGTGTGGCTAGCGTGTACACTGACCATCCAAAGGATGCATACGTCACTGAATATGACCAAATAATTCCACTATGTGTGGTCAACATTGAGAACTCATTACACGAGTCACAAATGGTCAGAGGGAAAGACAATGGTTTGGGAACCCTATGTATCGACTACAAAGGACAAAGAACTTCAACAAGTAGGGGCACGTTGTGGCTACTATGCACACCAAACAACCAAACTAGGCATATGTCACTGACCATGACCAAAGAATTTCAATATGGGTGGTCAACGTTCACAACCCATAACACGAGTCACAAATGGTCAGAGGGGGGAAACAATGGTTTCCGCATATTGGTTTTCAGCTAGCAAGTACAATGACCTTCAATAAGTAGTAGCACGGTGTGGCGACCATGCACACTGACCGACCAAAGTAGGCATATGTACTGCCTTTGACCAAAGAAATCCGCTGTGTATGGTCAACGATGAAAACTCATAGTACGAGTCACAAATTGTCAGAGGGGGAAATAATGGTTTGGGAACACCAGGTATCAACAAGCAAGCACAAGGACCTTCAACGTGTAGTGGCACGTTGTGGCTACCATGTACAATGACTAAACCAAGTAGGCATATGTCACTGACCATGACCAAGGAATGTCACTATGTATGGTCAACTTCGACAACTCATTAAACGAGTTACAAATGGTCATATGGGGAAAAAATCATTTGTGAATACTAGTTATCTACTAGCAAGTACAAAGACCTTCAATATGTAGTGGCACAGTGTGGCTACCATGCAAAGTGACCAACCAAACTATGCATATGTCACTGACCATGACCAGAAAATTTCACTTCATGTGGTCAACGTTGACAGCTCACAACAAGAGTCACAGGGAGTCAAATGGGGGTAACCATGGTTTGGGAACACTAGCAATCAACTAGAAAGCAAAAAGACCTTCAATACGTGGTGACATAGCGTGGCAACCATGGACAGTGACAACCCAAAGTAAACATTTGCCACTAACCATGACCAAAAGAATTTCACAGTGTGCCGTCAACGTTGAAAACTCATAACACGAGTCACAAATGGTCAGAGGGGGAAACAATGGGATTGGGAACAGTAGTTATCAACTAGCAAGTAAAAAGATCTTCAACAAGTAGTGGCACGGTGTGGCTAGCGTGCACAGTGACCAACCAAAGGATGCATATGTCACTTTCTATGACCAAAGAGTTCCACAATGTATGGTCAACATTGAAAACTCATAATGCGAGTCACAAATGTTCAGATGGGGAAACGATGGTTTGGGAAAACCAGGTATCAACTAGCAAGCACAAAGACCTTCAAAAAGTAGAACCACGGTGTGGCTACCATGTACAATGACCAACCAAAGTAGGCATATGTCACCGATCATGACCAAAGAATGTCACTTTGTGTGGTCAACTTTGACAACTCATAACACATGTCACAAATGGTCAGAGGGGGAAACAGTGGTTTGTGAATACCAGTTATCGACTAGCAAGTACAAAGACCTTCAATATGTAGTGGCACAGTGTGGCTACCATGCACAGTAACCAACCAAAGTATGCATATGTCACTGACCATGACCAAAGAATTTCACTTCATGTGGTCAACATTGACACCTCACAGCAAGAGTCACACGGCGTGGCAGCCATGTACAGTGACAAACCAAAGTAGGCATATGCCACTAACGATGACCAAAAGAATTTCACAGTGTGTGGTCAACGTTGAAAACTCATAACACGAGTCACAAATAGTCAGAGGGGGAAACAATTGGTTGGGAACACTAGTTATCGACTAGCAAGTGCAAAGACCTTCAACAAGTGGTGGCACGGTGTGGCTAGCGTGCACCATGACCAACCAAAGGATGACTACGTCACTGACTATGACCAAAGATATCCATTATGTGTGGTCAACATTAACAGCTCATAACACGAGTCACAAATGGTCAGAGGGAGATACAATGGTTTGGGAACCCTATGTATCGACTAGAAAGGGCAAAGAACTTCAATAAGCAGTGGCACGGTGTGGCTACTATGCACAACGAACAAACAAACAGGCTTTTGTCACTGAACATGACCAAAGAATGTCAATATGGGTGGTGAACGTTCACAACCCATAACACGAGTCACAAATGGTCAGAGGGGGGAACAATGGTTTCGGAATATTAGATTTCAACTAGCAAGTACAACAACCTTCAATAAGTAGTAGCACGGTGTGGCTACCATGCACACTGACCGACCAAAGTAGGCATATGTACTGCCTTTGACCAAAGAAATCCGCTGTGTGTGGTCAACGATGAAACATCATAGTACGAGTCACAAATTGTCTGAGGGGGAAACAATGGGTTGGGAACACCAGGTATCAACTAGCAAGCACAAGGACCTTCAATGAGTATTGGCACGTTGTGGCTACCATGTACAATGACCAACCAAAGTAGGCACATGTCACTGACCATGACCAAGGAATGTCACTATGTATGGTCAACGTTGACAACTCATAACACGAGTCACAAATGGTCATAGGGGGAAAGAATGGTTTGTGAATACTAGTTATCTACTAGCAAGTACAAAGACCTTCAATATGTAGTGGCACAGTGTGGCTACCATGCAGAGTGACCAACCAAAGTATGCATATGTCACTGACCATGACCAAGGAATTTCACTTCATGTGGTCAACGTTGACAACTCACAACAAGAGTCACAGCTAGTCAGAGGACGTAACAATGGTTTGGTAGCACTAGCTATCAACTAGAAAACACACGGACCTTTAATCCATAGTGACACAGCATGGAAACCATGTACAGTGACAAACCAAAGTAAGCATATGCCACTAACCATGACCACAAGAATTTCACAGTGTGTGGTCAACGTTGAAAACTCATAACATGAGTCACAAATGGTCAGAGGGGGGAACAATGGGTTGGGAACACTAGTTATCGACTAGCAAGTACAAAGACCTTCAACAAGTAGTGGCACGGTGTGGCTAGCGTGCACAGTGACCACCTAAAGGATGCATACGTCACTGACTATGACCAAAGAAGTCCACTATGTGTGGTCAACACTGACAACTCATAACACGAGTCACAAATGGTCTGAGGGAAAGACAATGGTTTGGGAACCCTATGTGTCGACTGGAAAGGGAAAAGAACTTCAATAATTAGTGGCATGGTGTGGCTACTATGCACACCAAACAACCAAACTAGGCATATGTCACTGACCATGACCAAAGAATTTCAATGTGGGTGGTCAACGTTCACAACCCATAACACGAGTCACAAATGGTCAAAGGGGGAAACAATGGTTTCGGAATATTAGTTTTCATCTAGCAAGTGCAAAGACCTTCAATGAGTAGTAGCACGGTGTGGCTACCATGCACAATGGCCGACCAAAGTAGGCATATGTACTGCCTTTGAGCAAAGAAATCCGCTGTGTGTGGTCAACGTTGACAAGTCATAATGCGAGTCACAAATGGCCAGAGGGGGAAACGATGGTTTGGGAACATCGGGTATCAACTAGCAAGCACAAGGACCTTGAATAAGTAGTGGCACGGTGTGGCTACCATGTACAATGACCAGCCAAAGTAGGCATATGTCACTGACCATGACCAAAGAATGTCACTATGTGTGGTCAACTTTGACAACTCATAACACGAGGCACAAATGGTCAGAGGGGAGAAACAATGGTTTTTTAATCCTAGTTGTCGACTAGCAAGTACAAAAACATTCAATATGTAGTGGCACAGTGTGGCGACCATGCACAGTGACCAACCAAAGTATGCATATGTCACTAACCAGGACCAACGAATTTCACTTTATGTGGTCAACGTTGAAAACTCACAACAAGTGTCAAAGATAGTCAGAGGGGGTGACAATGGTTTGGGAACACTGGCTATCAACTAGAAAGCACAAAGACCTTCAATGCGTAGTGACACGGCGTGGCAACCATGTACAGTAACAAACCAAAGTAGGCATATGCCACTAACCATGACCAAAAGAATTTCACAATGTGTGGTCAAAGTTGAAAACTCATAACACGAGTCACAATCGGCCAGAGGGGGAAACAATGGGTTGGGAACACTAGTTATCAACTAGCAAATACAAAGACCTTCAACAGGTAGTGGCACGGCGTGGCTAGCGTGCACAGTGACCAACCAAAGGATGTATACTTCACTGACTATGACCAAAGAAGTCCACAGTGAGTGGTCAAAATTGACAACTCATAACACGAGTCACAACTGGTCAGAGGGAAAGACAATGGTTTGGGAACCCCATGTATCGACTAGAAAGGACAAAGAACTTCAATAAGTAATGGCACGGTGTGCCTAATATGCACACCGAACAACCAAACTAGGCATATGTCACTGACCATGACCAAAGAATTCCAATATGGGTGGTCAACGTTCACAACCCATAACATGAGTCACAAATGGTCAAAGGGGGAAACAATGGTTTCGGAATATTAGTTTTCATCTAGCAAGTGCAACGACCTTCAATGAGTAGTAGCACGGTGTGGCTACCATGCACAATGGCCGACCAAAGTAGGCATATGTACTGCCTTTGACCAAAGAAATCCGCTGTGTGTGGTCAACGTTGACAACTCATAATACGAGTCACAAATGGTCAGAGGGGGTAACGATGGTTTGGGCACACCAGGTATCAACTAGCAAGCACACGGACCTTCAATACGTAGTGGCACGGTGTGGCTACCATGGACAATGACCAACCAAAGTAGGCATATGTCACTGATCATGACCAATGAATGTCACTATGTGTGGTCAACTTTGACAGCTCATAACACGAGTCACAATTGGTCAGAGGGGGAAACAATGGTTCATGAATACTACTTATCGACTAGCAAGTACAAAGACGTTCAATGTGTAGTGGCACAGTGTGGCTACCATGCACAGTGACCAACCAAAGTATGCATATGTCATTGACCATGACCAAAGAAGTTCACTTCATCTGGTCAACGTTGACAACTCACAAAAAGAGTCGCAGATAATCAGAGGGGGTAGCAATGGTTTGGGAACACTAGCTATCAACTAGAAAGCACAAAGACCTTCATCACGTAGTGACACAGCGTGGCAACCATGTACAGTGACAACTCAAAGTGAACATATGCCACTAACCATGACCAAAAGAATTTCACAGTGTGTGGTCAACGTTGAAAACTCATAATACGAGTCACAGATGGTCAGAGGGGGGAACAATGGGTTGAGAACACTAGTTATCAAATAGCAAGTACAAAGACCTTCAGCAAGTAGTGGCACGGTGTGGCTAGCGTGCACATTGACCAACCAAAGGATGAATACGTCACTGGCAATGACCAAAGAAGTCCACTATGTGTGGTCAACATTCACAACTCATAACACGAGTCACAAATGGTCAGAGGGAGAGACAATGGTTTGGAAACCTATGTATCGACTAGAAAGGACAAAGAACTTCAATATGTAGTGGCACGGTATGGCTACTATGCACACCAAACAACCGAACTAGGCATATGTCACTGACCATTACCAAAGAAGTTCAACATGGGTGGTCAACTAGTGAATATGAACCTCGAACAAAAACGAGTACATAGTACGTATAATCCATGATAAAGAACAGCTTGTATAGTGAATGATCAGAGGGGGAAACAATGGGTTGGGAACACTAGTTATCAACTAGCGAGTACAAAGGCCTTCAACGAGTACTGGCATGGTGTGGCTAGCATGCACAGTGACCAACCAAAAGATGCATACGTCACTGACTATGATCGAAGAAGTCCACTATGTGTGGTCAACATTGACAACTCATAACACGAGTCACAAATCGTCAGAGGGAGAGACAATATTTTAGGAACCCTATGTATCGACTAGAAAGGACAAATAACTTCAATAAATAGTGGCATGGTGTGGCTACTATGCAGACAGAACAACCAAACTAGAAATATGTCACTGACCATGACCAAAGAATTTCAATATGGGTGGTCAACGTTCACCATCCATAACACGAGTCACAAACGGTCAGAGGGGGAAACAATGGTCTGGGAATATCAGTTATCAACTAGCAAGTATAACGACCTTCAATCAGTAGTAGCACGGTGTGGCTACCATACACAGTGACCGACCAAATTAGGCATATGTACTGCGTTTCACCAAAGAGATCCGTTGTGTGTCGTCAACGTTGACAACTCATAATACGAGTCACAAATGGTCAAAGGGGGAAACAATGGTTTGGGAACACCAGGTATCAAGTAGCAAGTACAAGGACCTTCATTAAGTAGTGGCACGGCGTGGCTACCATGTACAATGACCAACCAAAGTAGGCATATGTCACTGACCATGACCAACGAATGTCACTATGTGTGGTCAACGTTGACAACTCATAACACCAGTCACAAATGGTCAGAGGGAGAAACAATGGTCTGGGAACACCAGGTATCAACTAGCAAGCACAAGGACCTTCAATAAGTAGTGGCACGGTGTGGCTACCATGTACAATGACCAACCAAAGTAGGCATATGTCACTGACCATGACCAATGAATGTCACTATGTGTGGTCAACTTTAACAATTCATAACACAAGTCACAAATGGTCAGAGAGGGAAACAATGGTTTGTGAGTACTAGTTATCGACTAGCAAGTACAAAGACCTTCAATATGTAGTGGCAGATGTGGCTACCATGCACAGTGACCAACCAAAGTAAGCATATGCCACTAACCATGACCAAAGTAATTTCACAGTGTGTGGTCATCGTTGAAAACTCATAACACGAGTTGCAAATGGTCGGAGGGGGAAACAATGGGTTGGGAACACTAGTTATCAACAAGCAAGTACAAAGACCTTCAACAAGTAGTTGCACGGTGTGGCTAGCCTGCACAGTGACCAACCAAAGCATGCATACGTAACTGACTATGCCCAAAGAAGTCCACTATGTGTGGTCAACATTCGCAACTCATATCACGAGTCACAAATGGTCACAGGGAGAGACAATGCTTTGGGAACCCTATGTATCGACTAGAAAGGACAAAGAACTTCAATACGTAGTGGCACGGTGTGGCTACTATGCACACCGAACAACGAAACTAGGCATATGCCACTGACCCTGACCAAAGAATTTCAGTATGGGTGGTCAACGTTCCATCTATGACAAATCACCTCACCCCTGAAACTGTGCCTTGACAAGTGTATTGGCAAGTGAACATATTAGTGAATATGAACCTCGAAAAAAAACGAGTACATAGTACATATAATCCATGATAATGAACAGCTTGTATACTGAATGATCAGAGGGAGAAACAATGGGTTGGGAGCACTAGTTATCAACTAGCGAGTACAAAGGCCTTCAACGAGTACTGGCATGGTGTGGCTAGCATGCACAGTGACCAACCAAAAGATGCATACGTCACTGACTATGACCGAAGAAGTCCACTATTAGTGGTCAACATTGACAACTCATAACACATAGTGGCATGGTGTGGCTACCATGTACAATGACCAACCAAAGTAGGCATATGTCACTAACCATGACCAACGAATGTCATTATGTCAGATGGGGAGACAATATTTTAGGAACCCTATGTATCGACTAGAAAGGACAAATAACTTCAACACATAGTGGCATGGTGTGGCTACTATGCACACAGAACAACCAAACTAGGAATATGTCACTGACCATGACCAAAGAATTTCAATATGGGTGGTCAACGTTCACCATCCATAACACGAGTCACAAACGGTCAGAGGGGGAAACAATGGTCTGGGAATATCAGTTATCAACTAGCAAGTATAACGAACTTCAATCAGTAGTAGCACGGTGTGGATACCATACACTGTGACCGACCAAATTAGGCATATGTACTGCGTTTCACCAAAGAGATCCGCTGTGTGTCGTCAACGTTGACAACTCATAATACGAGTCACAAATGGTTAGAGGGGGAAACAATGGTTTGGGAACACCAGGTATCAAGTAGGAAGCACAAGGACCTTCATTCAGTAGTGGCACGGCGTGGCTACCATGTACAATGACGAACCAAAGTAGGCATATGCCACTAACCATGACCAACGAATGTCACTATGTGTGGTCAACGTTGACAACTCATAATACCAGTCACAAATGGTCAGAGGGAGAAACAATGGTCTGGGAACACCAGGTATCAACTAGCAAGCACAAGGACCTTCAATAAGTAGTGGCACGGTGTGGCTACCATGTACAATGACCAACCAAAGTAGGCATATGTCACTGAACATGACCAATGAATGTCACTATGTGTGGTCAACTTTAACAATTCATAACACAAGTCACAAATGGTCAGAGAGGGAAACAATGGTTTGTGAGTACTAGTTATCGACTAGCAAGTACAAAGACCTTCAATATGTAGTGGCAGATGTTGCTACCATGCACAGTGACCAACCAAAGTAAGGATATGCCACTAACCATGACCAAAGTAATTTCACAGTGTGTGGTCATCGTTGAAAACTCATAACACGAGTTACAAATGGTCGGAGGGGGAAACAATGGGTTGGGAACACTAGTTATCAACAAGCAAGTACAAAGACCTTCAACAAGTAGTTGCAAGGTGTGGCTAGCCTGCACAGTGACCAACCAAAGCATGCATACGTAACTGACTATGCCCAAAGAAGTCCACTATGTGTGGTCAACATTCGCAACTCATATCACGAGTCACAAATGGTCACAGGGAGAGACAATGCTTTGGGAACCCTATGTATCGACTAGAAAGGACAAAAAACTTCAATACATAGTGGCATGGTGTGGCTACTATGCACACCGAACAACCAAACTAGGCATATGTCACCGACCCTGACCAACGAATTTCAGTATGGGTGGTCAACGTTCGATCTATGACAAATCACCTCACCCCTGAAACTGTGCCTTGACAAGTGTATTGGGAAGTGAAAACATTAGTGAATATGAACCTCGAACAAAAACGAGTACATTGTACATATAATCCATGATAACGAACAGCTTGTATAGTGAATGATGAGAGGGGGAAACAATGGGTTGGGAACACTAGTTATCAACTAGCGAGTACAAAGGCCTTCAACGAGTACTGGCATGGTGTGGCTAGCATGCACAGTGACCAACCAAAAGATGCATACGTCACTGACTATGACCGAAGAAGTCCACTATGTGTGGTCAACATTGACAACTCATAACACGAGTGACAAATGGTCAGAGGGAGAGACAATATTTTAGGAACCCTATGTATCGACTAGAAAGGACAAATAACTTCAATACATAGTGGCATGGTGTGGCTACTATGCACACAGAACAACCAAACTAGGAATATGTCACTGACCATGACCAAAGAATTTCAATATGGGTGGTCAATGTTCACCATCCATAACAGGAGTCACAAACGGTCAGAGGGGGAAACAATGGTCTGGGAATATCAGTTATCAACTAGCAAGTATAACGACCTTCAATCAGTAGTAGCACGGTGTGGCTACCATACACAGTGACCGACCAAATTAGGCATATGTACTGCGTTTCACCAAAGAGATCCGTTGTGTGTCGTCAACGTTGACAACTCATAATACGAGTCACAAATGGTCAGAGGGGGAAACAATGGTTTGGGAACGCCAGGTATCAAGTAGCAAGCACAAGGACCTTCAGTAAGTAGTGGCACGGCGTGGCTACCATGTACAATGACCAACCAAAGTAGGCATATGTCACTGACCATGACCAACAAATGTTACTATGTGTGGTCAACGTTGACAACTCATAATACCAGTCACAAATGGTCAGAGGGAGAAACAATGGTCTGGGAACACCAGGTATCAACTAGCAAGCACAAGGACCTTCAATAGGTAGTGGCACGGTGTGGCTACCATGTACAATGACCAACAAAAGTAGGCATATGTCACTGACCATGACCAATGAATGTCACTATGTGTGGTCAACTTTGACAACTCATAACCCGAGCCAAAAATGGTCAGAGGGGGAAACAATGGTTTGTTAATACTAGTTATCGACTAGCGAGTACAAAGGCCTTCAATATGTAGTGGCACAGTGTGGCTGCCATGCACAATGACCAACCAAAGCATGCATGTGTCACTGACTATGAAGAAAGAATTCTAATATGTGTGGTCAATATTCACAACTCATAACACGAGTCACGAATGTTCAGAGGGGGAAACAATAGTTTGGAAATACTAGATATCAACTAGCTAGTAAAAAGATCTGCTTTAGGTAGTGGCACGGGGTGGATACCATGCACGATGACCAACCAAAGTACGCATATGTCACTGACCATGACCAAAGAATGTCACTATGTGTGGTAATCTTTGACAACTCATAACACGAGTCGCAAATGGTCAGAGTGGGAAACAATGGTTTGTGAATACTAGCTATCGACTAGCAAGTACAAAGACCTTCAATATGTAGTGGCAATGTGTGGCTACCATGCACAGTGACCAACCAAAGTATGCACATGTCACTGACCTTGACCAAAGAATTTAACTTCATGTGGTCAACGTTGACAACTCACAACACGAGTCACAGATAATCAGAGGGGGGTAAGAATGGTTTGGGAAGACTAGCTATCAACTAGAAAGCAAGAAGATCTTCAATACGTAGTGACACGGCGCGGCAACCATGTACAGTGACAAACCAAAGTAGGCATATGTCACAAACCATGACGAAAAGAAATACACAGTGTGTGGTCAACATTGAAAACTCATAACACGAGTCACAAATGGTCAGAGGGGGAAACAATGGGTTGGGAACGCTAGTTATGAACTAGCAAGTACAAAAACCTTCAACAAGTAGTGGCACGGTGTGGCTAGCATGCACAGTGACCAACCAAAGGATGCATGCGTCACTGACTATGACCAAAGAAGTCCACTATGTGTGGTCAACATTGACAACTCATAACACGAATAAAAAATGGTCAGAGGGACAGACAATGGTTTCGGAACCCTATGTATCGACTAGAAAGGACAAGGTACTTCAATACGTAGTGGCATCGTGTGGCTACTATGCACACCGAACAACCAAACTAGGCATGTATCACTAACCATGACCAAAGAATTTCAATATGGGTGGTCAACTTTCACAACCCATAACATGAGTCACAAACGGTCAGAGGGGGAAACAATGGTCTGGGAATATCAGTTTTCAACTAGCAAGTACAACGACCTTCAATCAGTAGTAGTACGGTGTGGCTACCATGCACAATGACCGACCAAACTAGGCATAGGCACTGCCTTTGACCAAAGAAATCTGCTGTGTGTTGTCAACATTGACAACTCATAATACGAGTCACAAATGGTCAGAGGGGAAAACAATGGTTTGGGAATACCAGGTATCAACTAGCAAGCACAAGGACCTTCAATAAGTAGTGGCACGGTGTGGCTACCATGTATGATGACCAACAAAAGTAGGTATATGTCACTGACCATGACCAAATAATGTCACTATGTGTGGTCAACTTTGACAACTCATAACACGAGCCAAAAATGGTCAGAGGGGGAAACAATGGTTTGTGAATACTAGTTATCGACTAGCAAGTACAAAGGCCTTCAATATGGAGTGGCACAGTGTGGCTACCATGCACAATGACCAACCAAAGCATGCATGTGTCACTGACTATGAAGAAAGAATTCCACTATGTGTGGTCAACATTGACAACTCCTAACAAGAGTCACACATGTTCAGAGGGGGAAACAATACTTTGGAAATACTATATATCAACTAGCTAGTACAAAGATCTCCTATAGGTAGTGGCACGGTGTGGATACCATGCACGATGACCAACCAAAGTAGACATATGTCACTGACCATGACGAAAGAATGCCACTATGTGTGATAAACTTTGACAACTCAAAACAGGAGTCACAAATGGTCAGAGTGGGAAACAATGGGATGTGAATACTAGTTATCGACTAGCAAGTACAAAGGCCTTCAATGTGTAGTGACACAGTGTGGCTACAAAGGACAAAGAACTTCAATAGAGGTTTGCCAGAGGTTTACCAGAGTTTTGCCAGAGTTGTGCCAGAGTTGTGTTGAAGTTGTGCCAGAGTTGTGCCAGAGTTGTGCCAGAGTTTTGCCAGAGTTGTGCCAGAGTTCTGCCAGAGTTGTGCCAGAGTTGTGCCAGAGATGTGCCAGAGTTGTGCCAGAGTTTTGCCAGAGTTGTGCCAGATTTGTGGTGGAGATGTGGAAGAGTTGTGCCAGGGTTGTGCCTGAGTTGTGCCAGAGTTATACCAGAGTTGTGCCAGATTTGTGCCAGAGTTGTGCCAGGGTTGAGCCAGAGTTATGCCAGAGATGTATCAGAGTTGTGCAAGAGTTGTGCCAGAGTTGTGCCAGGGTTGTTCCAGAGTTGTGCTAGAGTTTTGCCAGAGTTTTGGCAGAGGTGTGCCAGAGTTGTGCCGGAGTTGTGGTTCCAGATTTGTGCCACAGTTGTGCCAGAGTTGTGCTAGAGTTGTGCCAGAGTTGTGCCAGTGTTCTGCCAGAGGTGTGCCAGAGTTGTGCCAAAGTTGTGCCAGAGTTGTTCCAGAGTTGTGCCAGAGTGGTGCAGAGTTG
>SZWC01005589.1:31595-49970 GCA_023375785.1 Penium margaritaceum
TTGAAGTCCAAAGGTATAGAGCATCAAACCACCGCACCATACACACCCCAACAAAATGGGGTGGCTGAAAGGTGGCATAGAATCCTTGGTGATGCACTGCGCACCCTAATGAGCGAGTCTGGTTTGTCCTTCGGCTTCTGGGAGGAAGCCGTCAAGTATGTGACATGGGTGTGGAACAGGGTGCCACAAGGGCCCCTGCCCAAGTCAGTCACGCCATGGGAGCGGTGGTTTAATGAGAAGGCTGATTTAAGGCCAGCGAGGGTCTGGGGCACCATGGCGTGTGTGTGGTTTGCACAGCCTCAAAGAGACCATAAACTCAGTCCACGAGGTCGATGGTGTGTCTTTGTAGGCGTCTCTCATGCCTCCAAAGCATGGCGATTTTGGGACCCCATGCACCACCACTTCCTAGAGAGCAGAGATGCCTCCTTCTTGCAGCACCTGCCCTACAAACAGTTCCACACTCTACGGCATGCCCCACACATCGAAATCCCTGAGCAATACCCAGACTATGTGAGTGTGCCTGTGTTCGTGCCGCACACATCCACTGCACCACCACAGTCGCCGCAGCACGAAAAGCGCATTGAAGAAATTTCGTCAGTCCCCACAGACCTTCTGACACCTACAGACTTGCGCAGCACAGACTCCAGTGCTCCTCACACACCACCAGGACTGCAAACCCAAATGCCCCATCACAGCATAGAGGATTCCAGAACACCACCCCCACCGCCGGTACGACGCTCCTCACGCAATGTGGAGCGTGTGAACCACAGACAATTTTACCACACCGCTGGGCCGGTGAATGTGGACCATAACATCGTGGAACCCCATACACTTGCTGAAGCCAGGGGGCGTGCTCATGAGAGTGAGTGGGACAAGGCCATGGTGGCTGAGCTAAATGCCCTTCTGGAGCATGGTGTGTACAAACTGGTCCCACTGCCACCAGGGCGAAAGGCCATTGATGTCAAATGGGTCTACAAGCTCAAAAGGAACCTGGCAGGACTCATTGAAAAGTACAAAGCCAGGCTAGTGGCCAAGGGTTTTCATCAGATCCCAGGTCAGGACTTTACAGACACTTATGCTCCTGTGGGCAAGTACAAGACAAGCCGGGCACCGTTGGGTGTAGCAGCACATGAGGACTGGGAAATACATCAAATGGATGTTAAGAATGCCTTCCTCAATGGTCCACTTGAGGAGGAACTTTACGTGAAACAACCAGAAGGGTTTGATGATGGCACAGACCGTGTGTGGCTGCTCCTCAAGGCTCTTTATGGCCTCAAGCAAGCCCCGCGCTGTTGGAATAAAGAGATCCGACGCACCCTTGGATCAGGGGGGTTCATTCAAAGTCTAAGTGACCCGTCCCTTTTTTTGCATTGGGATCGTGGTCTCCCTGTTGCCTTGCTTGTCTACGTGGATGATCTCCTTATCTTGTCACCCTCTCTTCCCCTCATCACAGAAACTAAGGAGCTGCTCACCACACATTACAGCATGACAGACCTGGGTGAAGCAACAAACTTCTTGGGCATGACTATCACCAGGGACAGAACTGCTCGCACAATCAGTCTGCACCAAGGACGGTTCAAAACACACCTGACTGCACGCTTTCATCATCTGGTACAGCATCTGCCACGACAGCAGTCACCAATGAGCCCTGATGTGTATGCACATCTCTTGGATGCCAACACCACTGACTATGGACCGGACTGTGATCCCACTCTGTACCGTTAAATCACTGGCAGCCTGTCATATCTTGCTTCCACCACACGACCTGACATCTCATGTGCAGTGAACGTGCTGGCACAGTTCAGCCAACAGCCGCGAAGCACACACCTCAAAGCATTGCTAAAGTTGCTTCGCTATGTGATGGACACGGCTGCGCTTGGTCGGGTCTTTGCACCCTCATCGTGTCCGTTGTTGGATGGTTACTGTGACAGTGATTATGCACGTGATCGTGGGGCCCGCAGTCGTGGTGGTTATGTGTTCCGTGTGTGGGGCACAACAGTCTCGTGGCGAACTGCCGAACAGTCGTGTGTGGCTCGAAGTGTGGCTGAAGCAGAATACATGGCATTGGGTGAAGCAGCTTGTGAATGCATCTGGCTGGCACGACTGCTTGAGGAATTTGGGTTGCCCACTCATGCCGTTGCACTTCATAGCGACAGCTCTGCCGCACGCCGCATCGCTGAGAATGATGGTGTGCTGCATCCTCGCACAAAGCATATCAGTGTAGAGCATCACTTCGTCCGCAAAGCAGTCGAGGCAGGTGCTGTGCAAGTGTGCCCAATCAGAGGTGATGCCCAGTTGGCCGACTTCCTCACCAAGGCACTCCCATCTCCTGTACTCCATCAACAACTTGAGCACCTTGGCTGCATCCCCACCGCACTCATGTCCAAGGGGGCGTGTTAATCCTCTGTGTATATNTTTTTCCTCTCCAATGTGGACATGAGTGCGCAGGGCATGCTGATCCAGAGAGTGGAGGCAGCACACACTGAGTCTGCACGCCGAACCCTTCCTCGGCTACCTCTGGGGTCGCCAGTGCGCTTGCCTCCCTCTCGCGGCATTGCCTCTGCTTCACTCTACGTGCCAGCTGTAGCAACAATGTTGCATCCTAGTGAAACCTATATTTGTCCTCACCTGGATGGCTGCAGAACCTTGGAAACCTAGATTAGGTCTAGAATAGTTAGGGGCATACTGTGTGTTTCGCTGGGTTTCGTGGATTGGGGTAGTCAGCCCCTTTTGCACGTCACGCGAGGGCTTTGCCCTCGCTTGAGCAGGTTGCGCCGGCGAGCTTTGCTTGCCGGCCAACGGATGGGTCTCTCTTCATGAGACTCACCCGCTCGAGCTCTTGCTTGTGCGAGCTCAACACTTAGGTTCTAGCAAAAACCATGGCTGTGATGCAGAACCGACCCTAGCATACTCGTTTCTCCATGTGTTTAAGCAAGACAAGTTGCGTTTGGATCGTGAGACTCTTCTGAGTGCACACGCCTCAGAACTGGGCCTGACGACCACAAGGTCAGCTGCTGCATCACAAGTGGTACGAAACTCGCAAGTGACGAGATCGTGCCCTAGAGGACACGTTGGATGTACCTCTGTGTGATCTGTACAGACACTGGGGCTAAGGGCATTTGTGCTGGGATTGCCACTCGCGACACTACGAGTGGAGCGCCTGGGTGCGGGACCTGACGCTCGCGGGGCTCCGGAGCCCAACGGTCGAAGACGACCACCAGGCTCACGCAAGTAGCCTGGGCTCGAAGGGCTGACCGTAGGCTGAGAGACAGGCACGACCACATCCGGTGAGGACTGAGGCACGGGGGTAGGTGATGCAGTGGGAAGGGAGGCTGGTGAACGGATGGGAGACTCAGGACTGGGACTGGCAGCAAGACAGGAGTACCGATGGATATAGGAACAACATCATGGGTGTCTGTGGGGCGCGAGGGTGTAGGAGAGGAGACAAGCTGGACAGGAGAGGTGTGTGGGCCGACAGTGATGATCGCCGGGTCATCAAGAGCCAGAGACTGAGAAGTGCAAGGGGCTCAAATGGACACATCAGACAGACGAGAGGTGCTCGTAGGCTCAGATTCCCCCATCCGTCGCGAAACCTCACACGTAGGAACGTGTGTGACAAACATTGACACAATCAACTTCAGATTGCGGTAGGTGAGAGACTAAAAGAAGAGAGCTTCGCGAGACTCAACAATGCAACGATGGGCGGGGTCCCAGAAACGCGAGGCCTTTGACCGTGGGGAGATACCAACGAAGGCACACAAGCCACCTCGCGGAGAGACTTTGGACCCCTGCTGATCCTCCGTGTACCACACAAAAGCCACTGAGCCCCAGACACGAGCAAGACGCAGATCGGCACGGTGGCGAAACCAGAGCTCTACGGTGTAACGTGGTCCATAAGAAGACCGTGCGGGAGGCGGTTCCAGACCCACGTCATGTAGGCGAATCCTTCAAAGGCGAAGGATTCCCGGAGACCGCACTCAGACCGCATAGCACAAACCACATCCTCCATGGTACGGTTCCAGCGCTCAGAGACACCATTCTGTTGAGGAGTGCCAGGAGCAGAGACCTGGTGAAAAATCCCGCGCTCGGCAAAGAAACTGTCCATGTCACCAAGAATCTCGCCACCGCGATCCGAGCAGAAGGTATGCAGCGAGTGGTGAGACAAACACTCAGCCATAACTAGCCAGAGACGAACCGCGAGAGCGGCATCACTCTTCTGGCGCAGGCTGTAGACCCACCGCATCCGGGTGAAGTCATCGGTTTGGTTCAGGACATATCGGCCCCGATCGGATAAGGACTCGACAGGGAGAGGACCGAGAAGGTCCGAATGGACCAGCTCGAGGGGGCGAAGGGCTTAAGAACGGGACTCAGGGTAAGAGCAGCGATGCATCTTACCCTAAGCGTAAAACAGACAATCGGTCTTGGACGGCTTCTCGAAAGAGGACGCGTCAAGGCCAAGGGTAGGCTGTTTCTTAATGAGCTTCAACACAGTGTTGGAGCCCACATGACATAGATGTTGATGTAGTAGGCGATGATGCTCAGCAGATCAGACACCAGTGACAAACACACAAGCACGAGGGGGAGGGGAGCAAGGAGAAGAGGAGATCCGAGGAATACGATGCAGATCATCCACAACAGAGGCACGAAGATCAACAGTGTGAGTATCAAGAGCAGTCATTGTCGCGGATTCGGCAATGTGCTCCACACAGAGTCCCATCAAAGTGCAGGCACACACAGAGAGCAAGCTGAGCGCAAGGTAAGGCACAAAAAGCACGTCGGATAGATACAAGGGACCAGACGGACCATCGAAGCACACAACCTCAACACCCTTGACTGGCAAGGACTGACCAGAGCCTGTGCGAACGGAACGAAAAGATGTCACAGGACCGAGGACAACGAATTCACTACAACGACAAGTCATGTGGTGAGTGGCACCGGAATTGATGATCCAAGTGCCACCCGAATCACGACTAGAGGACGTCACGGTGCAACGGGCAATGGAACACTTGGCTGTAGACGGGCGCTCGACAACAGAGGAGGGAAAACAACGAAGGGCGCACAAGTGAGACTTAGAAATCAAATCTGTAGTGTCAGGCCCATCATCATCACATGCCAGCTGTGCTCCCCCACACGAGTCACCACGAGAGACGAGAATAGACAAACAGATATTCTGTGAACCACCCAGCTGTGACGACACACTAGCACCTCCCTGAGAGCAAAGCGCCCGAAGCTGACAAAGCTTGGTGGTAGTGCGGTCACGGGGGTCTGGGTCTCCGCTGCTCACCGATGGGGAAGCGGGAACGGTCGCGGTCGTGGTCGAAGCGCAACCAGAGGCTGTGCTGCTAAACGTAGACCACTGTGTGTGTGCAGCCTGAAGACCGCGCGTGATCCGTGCCCAATCGAGCGGCTGCTGGCACTCGGCATAGCGGTGAGCGCCTCCACAGTTGTAACAGTGAACAGAGTGTCCACTGCTACCGCCTGATGACTGTTGCTACGGTGAATGCTGCTGGCCTGAGCCACGCTTCTTTATGCTCTTCTTCCCCTATGCTGCTGCTACCACACCCTACGTCTGAGTCGGGGTGGCTAGGGTGGAAGGGGAAGAGGAGGGCGTGCCAAAGGATGGAGAAGTGAACTGCGAGATAGGCGTTGGTGGTGATACGATGACCGGTGCAACAAGTGAACTCTCCTCGTGGGCAACAGCTGCCTCACGAGCGGATGTCACCTGGAGGAAAATCTGATACGCCCAAGCAAGAAGCTAAAGGGAGGTGGAGAAAGGCTCGAGCGCGGCATCGGTCTACCTCATGAAGATGTCGGCATGCTCAAGACGGACTCTGATCATGAGCGTGCAAAGCGCCCACAGTTGTGTCCCTCCTGTGGTCCCAAGGCGTGTGTAGATTCCCATGGCACGCCGCCAGTTAGCGGCTACAGGCTCAGCAGGTCCCTGACGAAGGGAGTGGAAGGTGAGGATGTGAGCCACGTGGGTAGCGTGCGTCTCTGCAGCGAGCAGTGACAATGCCACCTCCCAGCCCCGACGCGGGTCAGCACCCGCGCCTGTGCCGGCCTCTCCAAGGAAGGGACGAAAGTCCACGACAGTCTCGTGAGGCATGGCGTAAAGAAGTCCGCGCGTCGCCCAAGCCGCTGTCAGCATCTGAGCACGGTCCGTAACCTGGTACTGACTGTGGTCGAAGGACCAAACTCCCTCAGAAGTGGCCCAGACCTGGAACAGGATCTCCCAGCAGTCAAAGCCGTCCTCGCTGACATATCGTGGGGGCGGTGTCTCAAAGTCCTTGGGTTGCTGCTACGTAGGGAGTGTAACCACATGATGGGAAAGAAGAGGGATGGGGAAGACATCGGGACGAGGAAATTCTCCAAGGTAGGTCTCAGGCGAAGGTTGGATCGCCGGGAACGGGGAACCGGAACGCGTCTGCAACTAGCCAAGACCCTCTTGAAGTACGCGGATCTCCCTCTTGGGAGTGTCATCGTCCATGATTGGCATATCAGGGTCCTCCTCCAAAGGATCAAGAAGTGGCGGGTCCTGTCCTGCCGCTCTCCTCGGTGTAGATGCTAACTGATGTGCAGAAGGTGTGATACCGCCGACTCCCACGAAGGTGTGCTGTGGGGCCGTGGACTGACTATGAAGAAGATCAAGGAGTATGTGGATGGTGTCGGTCTGCTCTTGCTTTAGGCGACGTATCTCATCCTGCTGACTCCGCAGGTCCACAATGGCCTGCGAGCGTGGGCTCATGACCCTAGAGGAGGAGGAAGAAGGATCTGGTCGTCCTTTGTCTTTGTCACCGGTTGGAGCCATGTCAGTGCTCAATATGGGGCTGAACGTAAAAAATGCTCTGAACAAGAAACCAACAACGTTTCTCGAGGAGTTGAAATGTTTGAAGAACTTGACTTTTCTACCCCTAAATTACCAACGTTAGCACAACCGTTGATGACGTCAGCGTTTCTTACGCTAGAAAAAAGAACGTTAGCAGTTTTTGTTTCCCTAGCATTCTTTACGCGGGTTTTTTTTTTCAAGGTCACGCGAACTGACCGGTGGGGGTGACCTCGTCACCCCCTGCTCGCGGCTGCGTAGGGGCTGCGCAGGCCTGCGCAGTGCCACGCAGGCCAGCACAGTGCTGCGCAGTTTCTGCGTAGCAAAAAGTGCCCTGCAGCCGCAATGTTGTTGCTGCGCAACTGCTACTTTGGTTGCTGCTACTTCGCTGCTGCTGCTGTAATGAGGTGCCCCTGCTTTCTAGCCTATGGGGGGTCTCGCCTGTGTTTCGGGGGTACTCGGGACCTTTTTCTGTATTTCCGCATATTCTGGGTGGAATTTCGCGGACAGATCCGGCTCGACCCCGACGGCTCGCGGATGCAGGGATGCAAGGACGCGAGGATGCAAGGACGCAAGAAGCAAGCAAGCGAGTGCAAGCTCCACACGCCGAGGGTTTGTTTCGCTCGCACCTTCGCGTGGCGTTCTGAACACGCCACGCGAGGGTGGCTTCTCCTCCTCTCAGCGAGTGGTGTACCGATGACGCCATCTGCCGAGGGGTTGTTCGACGGACGGCCCCGGCAATGGACGCGGTCAATGGCAGCAGTAAAACCAGTGACTGCGACCGTGTGACAGTCACAGTTCTCCGGTGGAGTGTACAACAGGGTGACCGCACCCACCGCCGAGAGCCATACGTGACCAACGCGGCGGCTCACCGAGAGAGAAGAATGACCATCGATCTCGACGATCGACGGCCGGGGACTTCTCGCACTAGGTGCAAGCAGGGCACCTAATACAGGTGCAAGTAGCTTGTTGTAGCAAGATAGGAAAGCAGTAGGCTGAGGCCTGGGCTAGCCAGCCGAACGATATAGATACCTTGTACTCCGTTCATTGTAATGAACCTATGTTTTCCAGCTCTGGCTTCTAGACTTCTCCAAGTCTATCTTTCCGCTGCGACTGTGCTCTCCACGCACCAAGGCTAAATCTCCAGTGAGCATCCACTCTCATATCTGGTATCAAAGCCAGAGCCACGCGTTGGGCGGAAGCGCTGCCAAAGCTCGCAAAACTTCAAGGAGCGAAGGCACGGACTACGCCGGACAACGTCGATACTGATCGAGAGGGAGATAGCTGGACCAGACTTNGCCTGGTCAAGGAGTCCGGCGAGACCAAAGCCAAAGGCTCCGGATGCGTTCAATCCCTCTGTCAAGGGAGCAAGCGTTCGGACCTGGTTGTTCACAATGAAGAGCTTCTTTAGGGCTCTAAGTCACCCTCCAGAGGACGATGTTGTGTGTGTGTCATTCGCGGTGACACTACTACGCGGAGCAACATTGGAGTGGTGGAGGCAGCTGAATATGCTGGCCACTCAAGGTGGAGGTAGGAACGTAGCTGTACAACATGCCGTGTTGTGGCAGCCAGGCGTAGGACAAGTTGAAGCTCGCATGCCGATGACATGGGAGCAGTTTGAGCAAGCCATCAGAGGTTGGTTCGATCTCGTGAATGCCTCCATGGTCGCACGCATCAAGCTGAAGCAGCTGAAGCAGATGGGCTCGGTGTAGGAGTAAACATGCCGATTCTTTGTGTTGTGCTCTGAGAGCGACAACATGAGCAAGGCGGAGATGGTAGACAAGTACCATGACGGCTTGAAGGCAGAAATTCAGCGCACACTGGCACTAAGTGGCATCACGGAGTTACAGGCGATGGTAGCCACTGCTGAGCACGTTGACGCGCTACTCTACCATCAAGGGGGTTTCCATGAGAAACAGGAAAGTTTCCAGCGTTGAACAGAGTATCAACAAACCGACCCCATGGAGATCCACGCATTTCAAGGATGCCAGAAACAAAGCAAGCTGCGTGGTGGGAGATGTTGGATCTGCGGGAAGTCTGGGTACCACAAGAAGGGCTACAAAAAGAAGCAGCAGGGAAACGGCAACCAACAGTGAGTGGCGGGCGGCCAACTGCTAGGAAAGCTTCGTCTGCGTCAGCGAACACCAGCCCCGAAAGTCCTTCGACATCTAGGGAGCTGCCAAGTGTATTGGTGCGGAGCGAAGGAAGCGGGAGCATTCCGGGAATCCTCCTGAAAGCCGAAAATCTATCGGTTGTTTCTGGGGACGGCGAGGGGTGCCAGACTCGCCGGCAGATTAAAGCATTATTGGATTGCGGCGCGTCACACTCATTTATCAGCGACAAGCTTGCAAAGAGGTTGGGGCTTGCACGGCTACTCGAGTAGCCAACTACGGCCAAGTTGGTGCAAGGGGAGTTGGAGAGCGGACTGCATCTGAAACCTCTGAGGATCCGTCTGGGCAAGCTGTCGTGCGATGTGAACATTTGCACGTGCCCGATGGACACCTACGACGCCATTTTGGGGCGTGACTGGCTACATCGGTGGAATCCTGCCACTGCTGTAGACTGGGTGCACAGCCTTGTGAAAGTGAAGAAATGCGGGGAGCAAATTGTTTTGCCATTGTGGGCAAAGCAGGACTCCAAGGCAGGCAAGGTACCGCAGTTGAGTTACATGCAGCTGAAGCGCTCTCAGCGCAAGGGGGACCAAGTGTACCTTGTATGGGTGCAGCAACAGGCAGCAGCTGAAGAGGTGGAAGTGCTGGCAGCTGAGGCAAAGCGAAAAAAGGGCGAGCAGCAGAAAGCACCTGCAGCAGAGCTGTCAAAGGGCATCAAGGGAGTGTTGGACGGTTACAGTGATGCGTTTCCTACTGAACTGCCAAAGGGTTTACTACCAAAACGGGACATTGACCATATGATTGATCTGGTTCTGGGAGCAACTCCAACATTGTGGGTTGCTTATTGCATGAGCAAAAACAAGCTGGGTGAGCTGAAGAAGCAGTTGGAGGAGCTGACGGAGCAAGGGTTTATCAGACCGTCGGTGTCACCCTACGCTGCATCGGTCCTCTTTGTGAAGAATAAGACAGGGGAGCTGCGGATGTGCGTGGAGTATTGTGCACTAGACAACGTAACGATCAAGAACCGGTACCCACTATCAAGGGTCGAGGAGCTAGTTGACCAGCTGAGGGGAGCACAATTCTTTAGCAAGATTGACTTGTGCTCGGGGTACCATCAGATCCGGATTGCAGAGCAGGATGTGGAGATGACGGCATTTCGAACGCGGTACGGCCATTTTGAGTACCTCGTGATGCCTTTTGGGTTGACCAACGCTCCTGCAAAGTTCATGAGCCTCATGAACAGGATCTTCCACCCTCACTTGGACCAGTTCATGGTGGTGTTCCTCGACAACATCCTCATCCACTCCCAAACTCACGAAGAGCATGAGCAACATCTTCGGCAGGTGCTGGACATTCTTCGGAAAGAGAAGTTGTTTGCGAAGCTCTCTAAGTGTGAGTTCGAGAAGCGAGAGGTGGAGTTCCTTGGGCACATTATGAGTGGCAAGGGTCTCCGCATGGATCCAAAGAAGGTGGAAGCAGTGAAGCAGTGGCTGATACCGAAGTGTGTGCATGACATCCAGGTCTTCCTGGGGTTTGTCAACTATTACCGGAAATTCATCCGAGGGTACGCAGAGAGGGGTGCGCCGCTGACTCAGCTGCGAAGGAAGAATCACCAGTGGGAATGGGGCGATCAGGAGCAAAAGAGCTTCGAGGAGCTAAAGGCTGCAATGTGTGACGTCCCGGTTCTAGTGCATCTAGATTCATCCAAGGCGTACGTCATTGTGACGAACACAAACGACTATGCCATTGGGGCAGTGCTAATGCAGTATCACGAAAAGGGGATGTAGCCGATTGCGTATGCGTCTCGCAAGTTGCAAGGGGCGGAGAAAAACTACGCAATCCATGAGAAGGAGATGCTGGCGGTGATCCATGCATTCAAGCACTGGAGGTGCTACCTCGAGTCGCGACGTTGCGTGGTCTTCACGGATCACTACGCCCTGAAGTACCTGAAGACGCAACAAAATCTCAGTCGCCAACAGAATCACTGGATGGAGTTTCTTGAGGGGAGTTTTGACTTCGAGATCGAGTACAAGTCTGGGAAGGTGAACCCGGCAGATCCTCTGTCGCGGAGGCCGGACTTTAGCCTCAACGCCATCTCAGTGTTGATGGGGTCTCCAGTCATGCATAGCCTGTTCAAGTATGGCTATTGCATGGACAGTGAGTTCACGGGTGGTGCGCTGAAAGACGCCACGTGGGATGGAGTGTATTGGCAAAGGGGGCAGGAGTGGAGGATTGTCGTACTGGACTATGCGCCATTGAAGCAGTTGTTGCTAGAGGAGGCGCATGACACCCACTACTCGGGTCACTTCAGCTTCGAGTAGACGCTCAAAGCCTTGGCACGCCAATACTGGTGGTTGTCAATGGCAATTGATTGCAAGAGGTTTGTGAGCAGCTGCGATGTTTACCAACGCATCAAGGCGCGGAGAACCAAGCCACCAGGGGAGCTGCAACCATTGCCTGTACCAGAGAGGCCATGGACAAACATCTCGGTTGACTTCATCGGCGGGTTGCCTGTGACACAGCAAGGTAACGACACAGTGTTGTTGGTGGTGGACCGATTCTCCAAGATGGCACACTTCATCGCATGTCCTGAGAGTATCACAGCTGTTGGGACAGCTCAACTCCTCAGTCATGTCATCAAGCTACATGGAGTGCCGTAGTCAGTGGTCTCAGATCGCGATCCACGTTTCACTTTGCGATAATGGAGAGATCTCATGGAGAAGCTGGGCACGCGAGTGTAGCTGACCACGTCATACCATCCACAGAGCGATGGGCAGACAAAGTGCACGAGCCAGACATTGGAGCAGCTGCTACGTAGCATGGTCCCACCAGATGGAGATGATTGGGAGGAGAAGCTTGGAGTGGTAGAGTTTGCCTACAACTCACCGATGTCAGCATCAATAGGAAAGTCACCGTTTCAGGTGGTCTATGGCTACCAGCCATTCAGTCCAGCCGTCCTTGCTACGGCAACATCTCTTCCGGCTGTGCAGCAGATTGCTGAAGGGTTTGCCACCACTTGGGACATGGTGCGGCAACAGTTGTTGAAGGCACAGAAGCAGCAAAAGCGGCAGGCTGATAAGCATCACTCTGCAGAGGAGTTCTGGTGGGAAAACTCCCTAACCTCCAGCTAATCTTCCAAGTGGGAGATCAGGTGATGCTAATCTCCGCAAAACTCTAGTTGATGGGAGTTGGGAGTCCCAAGCTGAAACCGCGATGGGTGGGTCCGTTCCGCATTCTGGAGAAGCGGTCAGCCGTCTCATACAACCTGGAGCTGCCAGCTCACTACACCATCCATTCGGTGTTCCACATCTCCCAGCTTCGTGCCTACCGCGACCCTAACACATTCTTCCAGGGTCGCGGGACACCTCCACCTCCTACTGTCCAGGTTGAAGGAAGTGAGGAGTTTGAGGTGGAGAAGATTGTAGCGGACCGCCAGAGGGGACTACGGCGTGAGTTTCTGGTGCAGTGGAAGGGGTACCAGGCGAAGCACAACTCTTGGGAGCCAGAGGCCAACTTAAACGTTGGGGGTACCAACACTGTTCTCCAGGAGTACCTCAGGTGTGCCGGGACGTCGCGTCTCCAACAAGGAGGGGTGAATATAATGAGGTGCCCTGTTTTCTGGCTTATGCGGGGTCTCGCCTGCGCTTCGGGGGTACTCGGGACCTTTTTCCATTTTTCCGGATATTCTGGGCAGAATTTTGCAGAGAAATCCGGTTCGACCCCGACGGCTCGTGGATGCAGGGATGCGAGGACGCGAGGACGCGAGGAGCAAGCAAGCAAGTGCGAGGTCTTTGGCGTCCATTGCCGGTCCTTCCGTCGAACAACCCTTTGGCGGATGGCTTCACCGGTACACCACTCGCCAAGTGGCGTGCGTCTCTGCAGCAAGCAGTGAGAATGCCAGCTCCCAGCCTTGATGTGGGTCAGCACCCGCGCCTGTGTCGGCTTCTCCAAGGAAGGGGCAAAAGTCCACGACAGTCTTGCGAGGCATGGCATAAAGAAGTCCGCGCATCGCCCAAGCCGCTTTCAGCACCTGAGCATGGTCCGTAACCTGGTACTAACTGTGGTAGTAGGGCCAAACTCCCTCGGAAGTGGCCTAGACCTGGAACAGGGTCTCCTAGCAGTCAAAGCTGTCCTCATTGACATATCATGGGGGCAGTGTCTCGAAGTCCTTCGGTTCCCGCTCCGTAGGGAGAGAAACCACAGGATGGGAAAGACAAGGGATGGGGAAGACATCGGTATAGATGCTGACTGTTGTGCAAAACGTGTGATACCGCCGACTCCCCCGAAGGTGTGCTGTGGGGCCGTGGACTGACTCTAAAGAAGATCAATGAGCTTGCGGATGGCGTCGGTCTGCTCCTACTGTAGGCGACGTATCTCATCCTGCTGACTCCGCAGGTCCGCAATGGTGTGCGAGCGTGGGCTTATGACCTTGGAGGAGGAGGAAGATGGATCTGGCGGTCCTTTGTCTTTGTCACCGGTCGGAGCCATGTCAGCGCTCAATATGGGGCCGAACGTAAAAAATGCTCCAAACAAGAAATTGATAGCGTTTCTCAAGGAGTTGAAACGTTTAAAAAAAAATTCTTTTTTACCCCAACATTACTAATGTCAGCAAATCCGTTGATGACATCAGCGTTTCTTACGCTAGCAAAAAAAACGCTAGCGTTTTTTTTGGTAGCGTTTTTGTAACGGCTCTGGCCGTTTTGTGACTAAATGCAAAACCAAAACGTAGGCCCTCAGAATAGTCGTCTCAGGAGGGTGAGCGAATGGTCGCCTCAGCCATTTTGGCTGAGACGAACCGCGCCACAAATGGACGTAGTCGTCATAGGGCATTTTTGTAAACATGCAACCTAAAACCCTATCGTTGCACGTGGCACATCCACGTGGGAACAGGACCCTAGCGGCCAACTAGAGGGGAGGAGGAGTGACGCGATGGATCTTCCATCGCGGCACTCCTCTTGCCTTAAATCCGGCCTATGGACCAAATACGGGCTAGAGTCGAACTAGACTCTAGCCTGAGATTATTTTTCGGGCCTCAACTCGTCAAGACATCGGTCTCGAGCCCCCGAAACCCGGGAACTATATTAAAACGCCATCTTTAATTCTAAAAATGGCTCGTACGCTACATTCCTCCCTCTTTGCTTCGAACCGTCCCGGTTCGTCTTTGCTCACGGAGGTTTGATCATTGCGTACTTCACGATGCAAACCATGCAACAAGATTCGTTAACAAGATCACACGTGTGAACTCTTGTCATCCGCAACACGGTTGCGTCACGTTCACGCATAATCAACCACACACTTGCGGTTTTTGTGATTATGGTCATTAGCGTACAACATCCACTGTTGATCGCGTGATCCTTGGCTCTTACCAAGATGACACACGTATAATCCTTATACGTTCTTCACAAGTGTTGGTGAGTCGTCACCAAAGACTCATCACACGTGTGTAGCGGTGGCATGGTCGATGCCTTTTGAGACGTACATTGTCAATAATGTCTTGCCAGTTTGGAAGAGGGTACATGTAATACGTTTTCCCACATTCCGTGTGGTACGTGTTCAGCAAACGGCTGTGGTGACGCCTCCTCCCCCTTTGCAAGGAGCGTCCCTGCGACCAATTAACCGGGCATCCCCGTGAAGATTGTCGAGGTCCACACAACACTTTCCATGTCGTTCGGACATGTTCTCTTCCAAGGGGTTGTTGCCGAGGTGGTACCTCCCCGCAACATTATAGATACGTGCAATCCAAGATGATATCAATCCTCTTGGTTTGCAACCACGTGTTCATGACCACGCGTAGGTCTACTAGACCTCTTTCAGCACCCGTGGGTTGGTTGGCTGAACTCAACCAAGCTCCACTAAGCCCATACGAATCGCATGCTAGCTTCATCTTAGGGTTGGGAGGCACCAAGATCCCAAGACATGGTTGCTGAGCACACCTGTTTTTCCGTTCAAAGATTGCACTCATCTTTGAACGAGTCGGCATTGGTCGTCTAGCATGCGCAACTGCCGTCAAAGTCCATCTCGAGACACGACAATGCTCCGACCTAGATGATCTTGGTCTCAACCATCATCCCCTCATTTATGTCTGAAATGGGTACCGTAGGCTGCCGCTCACGTCCCTGCCAAAAGCACACTGCTTTTGAACTAGGTTAGCTGAGATGACCGATCTCAACGACCATGGATTCTATCCACGAACGAAGTGTTCATCGTATGGTATTCACCAAACGGGTGTACCATGCTCGCAATCATTGCAGCACAAGTTGGAAAAACACCTTTCGGGTATCAATTCTATGTGATTGCGATTGAACACTTCCGAATCACATCCAGTGATCCTGGAACAACTAGTTCCTAAATCTTTCGTGCTTATGTCATCACGTCCAAAGGTTCCATTCGGGAACTTGTCGTGGTTTGTTTTTGCCAAGTCACAAAAAAACATGTTGTTCAATGTCTTATGTTCTGTGCATTCGGTACTTCTACTCAACGGAGTGTTTTTCATATGCCTCATCCAAGGCACTTGTAGAGGGGATCACCCTCATCAAAGACATCCAAAAAACAACTACCGTTGTGGATACCACCGCAGCGGCATCCAAAACATATTGTACTTACATTCGGCAATGTACTTCAATTGAACCATCTCCAGATCCAAGGGAGTTCAGTCGCTTTACCGTGACCTTCCGGGTCATCAAAGCGGGGTTCGACTACACCGTAATCGTTATGATCTCTCTTGGAGATTGGTTTTGGTTTGGTGTCCAACAAATTGGATAGCCGATGCTACACCATGCCTTCGGAATCTATCCACATGATGTTTGAAGAGCGTGACGTACACGACTAGTGTACTGTGTCACGATGCTCTAAACTTTGAGATGTCTCTCCAAACATCAAATGAATCTGATAAGACGTATCGTTTCTCAAGGTCCATCTTGAAGAGTCCTCATCTCAACATTTAGTTATGACACACCGGTCAGTATTTTGCCTCAATGTTGATCTTGACTCGTTATGTGATCGGTCGGACCACCACGATGTAGGTGCTAACACACTGTTAGCTTAAAGCAATCAGCTTATAGATCATCTCCACGGTCATAAGCTTTGATCACAAAACTTAGACCTTGACGTGATCTCAACTATGTCGTAGTTGTTTGTAGAAATCTATGAGATCGCCATAGTTCTCTGGAGCACCAGTAGTAGAAAATGAGTGTCGCTCATCTTCTCTGAGATGGATTTTCACTGAACTGTGGATGAATTTATGTCATCGACATCGGTTCACATGCTTTTTTCTATCAATGTCCATGACATGTTCACTCACCGAGTGATGATAGACTGAAGGTGTCACCTTCAAATTTGTTCATTTTCGACATTCAGTCAATCTTGTTATACACCAGAGAGTGACTCTTGCAGTTTTCGACCACCGCACTGCGGCAACTTAAACTGTTCAGGACCCATAGAAGAGTCTCTGTCCCTCTCTGGCGCATTTACAACCCCCACTCACAAGAATCCTTGTCTTTTGAATAGGGTTGTTGGTACACTCATGAACCTTTTCATCGTCGGTACCGGTCGGGTATCCCGACTTGTATCTATCACTCACCGAGTGAGAGGGTATCAATGGTTTCACCACTGAGAATTTATTCAAGCGTATCATCCTTGACGTGTTCAATCACGGACCGATGTTTCCATCGGCTATGACTGATGATGCACAGAACCACCAAAAGGTACAGATGCATCCAGTACACACTGTGTACAGGCAACGTAATGTCAATCCTCGAGGGTTGAAGCTGGTGTGCTAACAGACCAGGTCTGTTTTACATCTCATGACATAGTCATGACATGGACACAACCATGAAATGATCACATTCACCTGTGAACATTGTAGCGCAATGGGACGTGCGACTGCCATGGCACACGCCCTGTGCCCACCAAACTACTTGTTTGGTGAAATGGTGTCGTCATTTTTATCCAAGACATCAACTGATATCGTCGTCATGTTCAAATGTCACAAAACCGTTGTGATCATTTGTCTGTCCAAGTTATCCATTACTGGGTGTCGTGATCGATGCACCAATACTTAGTGGATTAGGTCTTTGTGCATGTCGTGCACGTTGTCCATGCATGTCGTGTGCCCAACTTCACGGGGTTGAAGTTCAATGGCATGAATCGCATACCATGATCCATCGAAAAGTGGGTTGTCTCTGGTGCTTGATCATGCGCACTGACCCCTTGCGGTAATGCTAGCCGATAGATTTTGGAATTGGTGCTCAACCGACAAGGCTTTTGTAGCACGTTCCATCTACGGATACGGAGGATTTCGTCCACCTTTAAGATGGTCCAAATCTGAGGAAATCGTCCTCGTCACACATATGATTTATCCGTTTGAGTTTTGGTTTGTACTTCTTTCATAAGTATGTTTTCATACTGCTATCAGCAGGGCAAATTTTTCAACCTTCAATGATCGTCACAATCGGTGACGACCGAGACCACCGTGTTTCTATGCCGTTCGGGCATAAACCTGATCACCACAGCCGCCTGTGATTGTTTCTAGCCATGCTTGTCGATTCTCCATTTGAGGAATCCGACAGTATGACCATCCTCGACGTCGTCGAGATGCCTTGCAAACGTCAGCCAACGTATTTTGGCGCTTCAAACAATGTGCTCGACCCGCTTGTCCCTAGAACCATTTCTACGCATAGATCGTATGCTTTCGTTTGGTGGTCCATCACAAGTTAGCCTATCGAGGCAACGAGTTGGCTCGTTCTTGCTAGTTAATACAACGAGGTGCGATCGGCACCCATGTTATTCTTGCAATCGGCATCTTAAAACATGTGTTGTACCATAAACACTAGCATGGCTAGTCCACCCGGAACTCATGGACATAGTGCGTTCGGCACTCGCATCAGTGGTGCATTCGGCACCCACGACAAAAGTGCAACTCGCAACTTTTGTGAATCGCGCAATCAACGTCCATGACAATGGTGCATTCGGCACTCGTGTCGATTTAACCGACGCACCCGTCGGCCATGTGTTCAACGCTCATTGGTGTTGTGCATTCGACATACACGTGAATTGTACAATTGCATATACCATGTTGGTCATGCTCCCAGTGCAACCGGCACTTATCAATTTTGGGGGCTCAACCCTCGTGCGGGGATTTTTGCCCTCGCGTGTGTGTTGAGTGCGATCGGCACTCACATTCTTGTTTTGTCAATATCCACTCACAAACAAAAACACCCAGCATCCTTGGTGTAATTGAAACCTATGTGGATACTCACTTGGCATTTATTTCGGTCAAATCTCCGTTGACCATGAGCAGTGCGTTCGACACTAACATCACGGATGCTTTCGGCATCTGTGATCAAAGTGCAACTGGCACTTTTCCAGAGGTGTGTTCAACACCGACAAAATTTCTGCAACTAGTACTTTTGCTATTGCTCGTAGTGCAATCGGCACTTTCGT